>JAQIWR010001149.1:0-14916 GCA_034695945.1 Glomeris hexasticha
TATCTATACAGGGAAACTTGCTCCTGCAGTTCAGTTATAAATTGCAGTATGTTAGTAGTAAAGTATGAGTTAGTAATATCATCTTGTAAATATTTGTAATTAAAATACTCTTCGTTCCACATTGGCTACTTCATTCCCTAATTAATTAATAAATAAATAGTCGCCCAACCACCCCCTTCAGACGGACGACATTACATGGTGGAGGTGCTGGGTAGCCATAAAAACGAACTGTAAAAAAAGTTAGCAATATTACATAATGACGGAACCAAATGGTGTAACCACCCAGTTGCAAAAAAAGAATTCCAGTGAGCAGTCATATGGAAGTGCAGAGACAGTGCCCCTAGAGGAAGCAGCCCCTAGTATGTCCTCTGCAGAGCTGCAGGTTCTACTACCTCAGCTTACAGCTTCAATTGTGCAACAAGTGTTAAAAACTGTACAAAGTGATTCGGAAAAAACCCTTCCCACACAAATTACACTTTCTAATTCCAAACCTGCAAGTGAAGCAGATGTGGACGAAATTGTGCATGGAGATAAACAACAAGGAAGTGAAAGGAAAAGTGAGGGTTAGTGAAATGATGCATTTGTTAGGAGTGAATAAAAAAGTGGCACTACCAGATTTCGATGGTAGCAGTGATGTGGATGAATTCCTAGCGGAGTATGAAGCCATTGCTCATGCGGAAAAGTTATCAGCCCATCAGCAAGCAAGGGGACTCTTCAAACATTTGAAAGAGACAGCTCGAAATGGTACTTGATGGAAAGTGCAAGGTTATGTTATCCTCATTAAATTGGGATGACCTAAACAGTGAATTAAGACAATCTTTTTGACCTGAAGACTACCAGGCAGACCTATTGCGGAAGCTGACATCTCGGACACAAGGACCAGATGAGGACATTCAAAGGTATTGGATGGCCAAAATGGGACTCTGCATGAGGATGAATCCTAACATGGAGGAATCCGAAAAAAGAGGGCATCTAAAAGGTGGACTCCTCCTTCCTCGTTACAGGAAAGCCATCTCAGGATTTCTGCCCTGTTCTCTTCAACAAATATGGTCAAAATTAATGAACTTTTAGGCTGACTACAAACAGGCCAAGAGAGAATTTGAAAAGAAAGATAAGGTGAAAAAGGTTCCACCTAAAAATGTGCAGACCAAAGAGGAAGCAGTACCAAAGGGGCAGAAGGAGAAGCCCACAACTGAGGCGAGCCAGGTTAAGAAGGATGCTAAACTTGCTCAAAAACAGAAGTTCCAAAAAGAGAATGTGCGCTGTTACAATTGTGATGAATTCGGGCATTTTGCCAGTAAGTGTTCGAAACCAGATAGACGCAAGACTGAAGACAGCAAAGATAAATCTTCAAAAAGCTAGATACGCCTATACTCAGTGCAGAGGATGAGGTGGCCGAAAAAGAGAAGATTATCCGCAATCCAGTTTAAGAAACCCACAGATTTGATCCAAATAACAGTCAAGATCAATGGATGCCCCATGACAGCTTTGGTAGACACTGGGGCAGATCTGTCTCTTTTGCCAGAAAAACTCCGCAAAAGAGCAAAGCTAGAAATAACCACCACAGATGTTCCACTTTCATTGCATGATGCCGAAGGAAGAAAGATGACTCCAGTTGGCATCACAGAAGCACAAGTTACATGGAAAGGGAAGACTTGTATTCAGGAATTTGTGATTCTTGACAGTGACAACTGCCCAGTGTTGCATGGCAATGACTTTGGTGCAAAATTGGACTTGATCATCAGACAGTCTACTAGAGAAGTGTTTCTTAAAGAAGAACTGGATGGAGAAGATGGACTTCTCCGATTGGGCATAAAGACAGTAGCTCCCATTGGCCAGAACAAGCCAACAGTAGGAACCAGTCAACTGTCTCAGGTATTGCCCAAAGACCAGACAGAAGCTCCCATTAGCCAGAAGATGCCAACAGTAGGGACCAGTCAGCTGTCTCAGGTATTGCCCAAAGACCAGACAGCAGCTCCCATTGGCCAGAATAAGCCAACAGTAGGGACCAGTCAACTGTCTCAAATATTGCCCGAAGACCAGACAACAGTTTCCATTGGCCAGAAGCAGCCAACAGCAGGGACCAGTAAACTGTCTCAGATGTCCTCAGTTAAAGGTCAGACAGTAGTTCCCATTGGCCAGAGGGAGCCAAAAGCATGGACCAGTCAGCTGTCCCCGATGTCTCCAGAAGGCCAGACACAGATTTCCAATGGACAGAGGAGATCAATGGCAAGAAATCAGTTTTTGTCACCGGAGAGAGTTGATGAAAACCAGGAAGATGGATGTAAAAACAGAACAGGGTCCATTAGATGCATTGCAGAGAAAGTGTTGCAGCCATACTCCACAGCGACTGTAGAATGCAGAATGCCCAGTGGGGGGATCAGTCGGATGTGGCTTTGATCGGCATAAAGAGATGCTTTCTTTTCAGGGCTTGCATACTATAGCACATCTAAAATTTTCAAATCTGCAAGACATAGTGGGATCCAAGTTGGCAGACTCCTTGATCGAGTCCAGCAAAGAAGCAGCTGAGCTGGAGAAGCAGAATGCAGTGCAATTAGGACACATTTATAAAGAAGGCTTCCCATTTATACGAGTGATTGTGGACGGCAGTTGGGCACATCGCTTCTTTGGCTTTCGATATTCATCCATGTATGGCTGTTCAGTAATTATAGGGGCACACACTCGCCAGATATTATATCTCGCAGTAAAGCATAAATGCTGCACTGTGTGCGCAATGGATGGTGAAAAGGCGGAGAAAAGAAATCTCGTGTGCTATAAAAATTGGGACTTTCCTTCAACAGCAATGGAGGCAAGTATTATTAGTGAAGGCTTCCAGAGAAGCGCTGCGATGTATGGTTTGTGTTACCACACGTACATTGGCAGCGGTGACACTCACGTTCACGAAGCTATACGTAAAACGTGCAGCCATGGGAGGCAGGTGCCTAAGATAGAATGCACTAACCACATGCTGAAAAACTTTTCAAAAAATTATACGTTGCGAGGCAAAAGAACAGCGTGACTGGTCGTTACCTGCGCACAGATCTTGTAGACAAGATGCAGCAAGGAGAGATGTCCGCAGTAAAATACCATCATATCAACAAGGGCACTGAATCAGAACTTATTGATGAATACATAATGTACCCAGGCATTACTTTTGGAATCATGAACTTCACAAAAAGTATTTTTGTAAAGACGCAGGCAAAGTGGACCTCAAAGCTGTTTACCAGCGCCTGCAACAGGAAATTCTGTCAACAATCGCCACAGAATTGAAACCCGTTATATACAACGCAGACTCGCTGTTGGAGGATATGACAAATAACCGCGCCGAAACATACGTGAGCCTCATAACTACCATAAAGTTCCGTGTATAACGCGCACCCATGTATAACACGCACCCCAATTTCTGGTAAAATAAAACTGACATTTTTCATTAGATAACACGCACCCCATGTATAACGCGCATGTTGAGGGTGAGCAGTGCATACAGCGAATGGGCAGCGCGCACAGGTAGCGGATGGGCGGCCATAATAGTTGTACTGGTTCCGAAGGTCCTGGGCACCTTCAAAACGTATGAAAAGACATCGCGATGCTCGTATTCTGCTGCCAAAAGCAAAATCGTACGCTATTCCTTGCGACGATAAGAATTAGCGTTAGATAACGCGCACCCCATGTATAAAGTGAAATTTAAATGTTTCTTGGCGTTTGGCAATTTAGACTCAAACTTCAAATTGCAGGTCATATTTAAAAGATATGTTTTGGATGCACTTTAAACATGTTGGCAATTAATATCAATTTGACGAAAGTCAGTGAAAATGTGTAACGAAACTTGTTTGCATATGGGAAGAATTTGGCAATTTAAATTCAAATATTCAACATATATTCGAATGTTTTGCACAACACGTTAACAATCCATGATTATTTAATTTCCCATTTCACTCGGACGCCAAAAATATTGGATAAATAGTTTTCGTAATGAATTAATTGTGCTCATTCACTTTGTAATTGACATTTTTTTCTCTTGAACTACAGTGGTTTAAATGTTTGAGACGAGATGACCTTCAAACAAAGGTCAAAGGTAAAAAATTCGGAAACCGTTCATAAGCGCCACAGCCACTTCCTATTTCCTCCCATTAACATAATTCCAATAGGCCACGAGCAGGTAGACCGTCGCGCCCTCTGTTGGTTGGGCGCTGCAACTGATTACAATATGGCGGAATTTGATTTTTTTAAATTTAGGAATTTTAATTTTTGTTTCGCTATCCAGCTGAAAATGCACTTAAAAATCCCTAAATATTCAACAAACTATTATTTTCCGCCATATAAAGGGTCGTTAGATGTGTGATTTTGAGACGTTTATCAATAAAACCTTTATATGGTGAAATTCAACAGTAAAACATTGCTATTTTCCTGAATTTATTCACTAACTAGTTCGCCTAACTGTTGTTTTATTGTGTAGACGGTTAAGTAATGGCATTGAATCCAGTCATTACCGTGATGCTTCACGTTGTTAAGGTTCATTCTACTTTAATTAGTCAAGGTACATACATAATGCATTATCCCCCGCGGCGGTATTTCGGTACGTGACGTCATATGGCTGTTTAGTTCGACCCCTAATAAATTTTCTACAATTATTCTGAAGGAACTCCTTGTTTAAAAGGAGAACAGAAAGCTATAATCGCGATTTCACAGATATTCATGCTAATTGGATATTAGTTAGTATATAACCACTCGTCTAGTTCGAAAAAATAATCTCGATTTTTGTAATTACGTGGTTGATTAGAAATAAAACGCCAAAGTCGGTCATAGTAGGCCGTTTGGCCTACCATTTCAAAAGCGGCGTTCCGCGTTTGTGACGTATCAGGGAGTGCGGCGGCCAATCGAACGCCAATGGACCGCTGCGTGACGTCATTTTGTGGTCAAAATTCCGTTGGGGTGGCCAAAACTTTGCGATTTAACATCGTTGTACCTATATTTTTGATATAAAAATGAATGCTTCTACTAGATTCCTTGACATTAAATGAATAAACAGTGAAAGATTTAATCCAGGCATGAAAAAGCTTTCTGTTCTCCTTTAAATAAAATGTTTTGCAGTGAAACCTTTGTATGTTGTCCATTCACGGTTGCATGAAATTGCGGCCAACTTTAGCAGGAGTCGGCAGCATATCTATAAATACACAGAAAATGAATTAATATAGATATTGTACTACAGTTAAACTTGCCAATAATAATCATTGATGTCTAATAAGTGTGTTTTTGTTTTTGTTTTTTTGTACAGAAAGCGACGTTGGTGTGGCCGCCAGGGCCTGACCCTCACAGCAAATCCGGGTGCCTGGCGCCGCCACAAGCGCGCTCGGTGTCCCCCACGTCCCCAGGACTGGCCCATTGGATGTCCGTCATGGCCGAACACCCCCACGTGAGCTCGGCCCATGGGGCCCACGCCCCACATGACGTCCATTACCTGTGGAACGGAGTCGAGGTACTGCATCTTGCCTTACATTGCCCAACTCGATACTCGATCAATGCAGCGCCACCTGGATCACAAAAACATTATGCTGTACTAATTCTGGTCTATTAACTACGCCCCCTGGTGGGTTTTCACGCAAGAAACTGGGTTTCTTCATAGAAAAGTAATGGTTGCCATGAAAGTTTCTTCGCCTTTTTTATAAGTGGAAGTCCACTTTGATTAGACTGTTTCAGTAGCACTAAAATCTAAATCTTTTGGCGAAGTTTGAATTTTTTGATTGCATGGTTAGTTTGCAACCCTGCCGTAAAAATTCCTTAGGAGTTTGGCGCCATCTTTCATCCTTCTCCCAACTTTAAACCTCCCACCAAGATGTGTATTTTTTTTCTTCTTCTTCTGGCTTCTCTTCTTAAAGTCTCGTTTATTGGCCAATGTGAAATAGTGGGGGGAAGGGGGTGGGGCCTTACCCCGAAACAGCCTTTTTACTTGAGTCGTTTGCGGTTTGCGAGCGACACTTTCCCAGAATCGTAAAAGTTGGTCGTCAAATTTCAGGAAGCCAATTGTAGGGGGCGCTGCTGACCGACCTTGGTGTGTGTGTATGTGCATCCGTTGCAAAAAAAAATCGCCTCAAATGCAGAACATATATTCGTTGCATCCGGATCCCTCAATTTTATTTTATTACTGGCCAGGTAAACCTGGAGAACCTGGAATATAAAACCAATTTTAAATTATGCAGAATTTATAATATACACGTTTGCAAGTGAATTTGTGAAATATAAGCAGAAAATATTGCATATTATTTTGCATAATGTTGCAGAAAATATTGCACACTATGCAGTAATTTCTGCAAAATTACAATGCATAATCTTGCACAGAAATAGTGAATTCAATACTACATAATCTTGGAGGTAATATATGTGCAATTCTGCCTAAATTTTCTACACAATTAAAATACATGAACAACCTTGTGCAGTATTTCATTGAATTTTTCTGCACAATTCTAAATAGTTTTGCATACAATACTGTATAGTCTTGTGTAGAATTTTCCTGCACAGAAAATGTTGGCTTTTTTTGCAAAGATGTGGTATTTTGAAAAACTGCACAATCTAATAACGGAATATATTTTTGAAGTTTCAAAGTGATGTATTTTTATCCTTCAAAATGCTCAAATATGGACTATATAATTACATCCCACTGTCTTTACATAATTTAAATCAATATAAATTTTCCCAAATTGCCTGAATAGAATTAATTACTCTCTATTAGCGAATCCATTTGCAACTTTGTTCTTCTGTTCCTATAAAACCGAAACGAAGCGCCATCTGACGTCAAAATGATCCACTAAACACGATATAGCACTGCCTCTTATATTTCCTAATTTCAAATATTACAAGTTAATCACATGTGTTTTTGCTATCTTTTAATGTAAATAGTTACAGTTAATGTTGCTTAGGACATAATTAATAGATATCTAATTAGTACTAATTAGTGAACTCTGTTTTCCGACATGTGTGACTTACAAGCCGCCATCTTGGATCTGTGTTCACGGCTGTCATTATAACTAACAGATGCGCAGATAGACTCTGAAATAGTATACATTATAGTATGACGTTAAAATTAATGCAGCACTGATGTTGTTCTTACATCTATGCATTTTTTTATCTTGTGTGTGTGTGGAGTTGCGTCAGTCACGTGGTGTGTCGTTATTGGCTGAGCATTATTTACAGCTCACCGGGCGAAGGTTATTTACGGCCGCAAGACGGTTGTGACGATTGCATAACCGCGACTAATTGTGGCGATGGCCTTTTGCAGCTGAAAAAAAATATTAAAAAAGTTACAAAAAACAGACAGACGCATGCGTAGAATATATGGTACAAATCCTTCGATATGAAATGGTCGAATCACGTTTAAACAAATGGCTGATCGAGCGCAAACTGGGAAAAAAGCCGTTGGAAATGGAACGTTTTCAAAAATTTGCACCTCTGCGCATGCTCGGTCCGGCCGACCAATCAGAATGCTCGTCCAGGATTTCGAATGCAGCGCGCGCATTTTCTCGTTCAAATTGGCCAATAGATAGGTAGGGACCTTAACTCCCTATGCGCTTGGCGCCATCTAGCGTCGGAAATATGAATCAATTGGTTGTACACGTCATCTGCTCGACACCTGGGCCTAACCGAATGTGCATCGTATTTGCCACAAGGAATTGAAAATAGCTGAACTTTGGGAATAGAATAACTGTTGCTATGGCAGCCAACAATACAGCAGTACTTTCCGAGCGATTTCCTTGCCGTGTTCATTATATTTAAAGGTGTTATGACAGATCTTTTTTCTTGTACCCAAATTGCTTTTGGGTCCACAGAACTATTTCTACACTATATTTGTGTATGTCGTCAAAATCTGGATTGCCTTCATGCCATATTTCATGAGATATGAGCATGTTTAGTTGTGCGAAATCGTGCGCACGCTCATTGGCTGACACGGCTGCACCACTCGATGAAATTATCGACGATCAGTGTCATTGGCTGGCGCACGTTTCTTACAGGACGGTATGACGCCAGCACCATGACGGCGCACTTCTGTGACACCACAGCGTCACATCTTTAACTAGTCGTATACTCCTAGTCGTATACTCCTAGCACTGGATCTATATCACTTTTCTTAGGCCCAGAGGCGGAGCCAACTCCCCTCTCTCCATTGTTGTGCCATTAAACTAACAATGGAGAGAGGGGACAGGCAGGCAATCTTGGCTCCGCCCCTGGGACCAAGAAAAGTGAAATAGGTCCAGTGCTAGGAGTATAACTTCTTTTTACTAATTTTAATCGAGTTTTCATTCCCGCCAATCGCTTTTTCGGCCTTGTATCAGTGAACTGTAGGAAGCAGAAAAAGGTATGCTACGAAAAACTGTCATAACACCATGCACGTTCGGTTAGGCCTAGGTGTCGAGCAGATGCCGTGTACAACAAACTGTTGCCTATTTCTGCCACAAGGTGGCGCTGAACGCAAACGATTGCAGCGCAACCTAGCAGGTACCTACCTATCTATACTCTATCCAGAGTTTAGTTGACAAAAAAAAACGTTGAAGGGCTAGCTTCCCCCTCCCGTACGTGTGAAAGTAGACTCGTTACACGTGTACGGGCGAGTCTCACCCACAGAGGAGGGGAGAAGCTCTCCGGTCAACGGTTTATTTTTATCAACTAAACTCTGGATAGAGTATATAATAACTCTTGGAACGAATTAAATATTTGAAATACCTTCAGTACTTTGCAATCACGCAATTCCACCTTGTTATATAAAACACGTACGTCAAATATACCAATGAGCTGTATAAACTAGAAACGTCGACAACTATATAGCAGAAATCTCACTTTCCTGTTTCTTGTTCCACCATTTTCTGCCATAAAACACCAACAAACCACTCTATAAATGTCACTTTCCCTTGAATATCCCAAATTCCCCAGCAAAATATACTGCATCTAACCGTTTAGAACTCAACAACTTTTCCCTTTCTCAAGAATGCAACTTTTAACATCGAAACAAATGCACCGTCATTTTCCTCCTCCGGCGAAACCGTTAAAAAATGAAACGTTTTCAAAATTTGAATATGGTGCGCGATCGACCAATCGGATAATCGGAATACACGTCGATTCGATTTGAAAACGTTCTATCGAACGTGCGACAAGTAAGACGACCGTTAAAATTGGAACGTTTTCAAAATTTGAATTCCGTGCGCGGATCGGCATTGGTGAATGGGAAGCGGCGGCCGTTTCGAATAGACCAATCCGAACGGCGCTCTTTATGGAATGCTTTTAAACTTATAACGGACATTCAAAAATGGCGGCCGCAGAGTAGAAACCCGAAATTAGCCGGCGTGGAATGGCATATGAAAAGCGGTTTCTTGTTGCGATCTCTGTCGCTCAAGGGGTGGATGGTAGTAGTGTTTGGTAGTGGATGGATGGAGAAAGAAAGGTCAGTGGTCCGCCGGGCGTGCGAACATTCCACTTGGAGCGCTTCGAGCGGCGGCCATGTTGCATGTCCGTGCATTGCGCCTGCGCACTGCACGAGATACGATAGGCGTAATTTATTTGCTCGTTATCGCGCTCTTCCTCGCTGCCGCCACTTGCAGCTGCTGCTGACCTTTCCACCGTACGACCGATTTACATTCGTTGTTATTGAAGCGCAGACATACGTAATAATGCAGTTAGCTGCCGCCAGGGAGCGCTTATTGCGCACAGCGGCTCATTATGCAAGGGAGCGTTCAAAAATCACGTCGGGGGTTTTTTTCTTCTCTTGTCAGCAGCCATCCAGTAAAAGTAAAATGGCTATGCAATTATAGTAGGTAAACTGGATTTGTTAATGCGTCATCATCATCATGCACAATTCAGTATTTGAAGGTTATCGTTTGGTTTCTGAACATTGTTATTCACTCACAAATGATTCTGACTCACTGCAAAATTGTGGCCTCGATAAACAGGTTAAAACGACTCGTTTAACTTATATTGCATTTTCTAATACGTGTATTTATATTTTTAAAAATTAAATTGTAGCCGAGAAACAAGGTTTTTGCATACGTGATTTTTGAACAACCCCTTGTATGTATAAATATAAAATGACACCTAATTCATCATTGTGTAGACGAATTATTATAGCAACAAAATACGAAACCTGTTGTATGGGAATTTTTTAGTGCACACATACACACACACAACACGGGCTATTTTTGAAAAATTGTCACGTTAGCGCCCTCTATATGCAGTTTCGTCAACTCGGTTGAAAAATGAAAAGAGAAATGCTGCATTGACCTTGCTTGTTGGTATATTTGTTGGGTCGTTAAATAACAATCAATACGCAGTCGGTGCAATTAAATGGTGCATGATATACGGCAGTAGAAAGACAAATTCTAGATTGAAAAAGAATGAGGAAAAAAAATGAAAAGAAAAAAAGAAAGAAAAGGAAATGTTCAAAAGTAGAAATGCTGTTTGCTCAGTTCGGTTCTAATTAACGCTGCTCGTTCTCATGTCTCCACTAATGAGAGGTGTTTTGCGAACAAATGCGAATTACCTTGCTTAAAAACACTTTAGAAAAGACATTGACGACTGTGACGTCATAAGCTGAACGAGGGAAAACCAGCGTGACGTGGTTGCATTGGCGCATAGTCGAACCTCTATAACTGAAAGTTCAAGGGAAATGGGAAAAAGTTTCATACAGTAGTTGAATAGGAAACGTATAAAAATGTGTGTGGGAAAGTGGGAATCATTCATAAAATGAAACCCGCCCACGGTGTCCATATTTTTGTTGTTGCGATGTACTTTTCGCGCCATGTTTATATACGTGTTTATAGTGAAAAAGTTGTGAACACATGGCTTTTTGTTTGTTTTCCTCTTTTTTTCTAGACGAAGATGAGCACGTCGGAGCAATCGCACGGCACGCCACCACTTCAGAAAGGTAGGCTTGAAAATGCTGAACGCGTGTGACGTACGGCCACGCTTGTCCTGGGACGTTGACGTAGTAATCGACGTAAAGCAACAATGATCTGGTTCAATGTATTAATGCGCATTGCGTAAAGGTGAACTGACATGGTTTTGTAAGGTACCGTGAAACTTAGCCTCCACGAAGAAAAATCGATACGTATCGATATGTATCGATGTACTTTAATACTTTGTGTTGTGTATCGTCTAAAGTTAGGATGATTACAAATTAGTTGGGAAAGTATCTATACGCATCGACATGTCTCGATGTACCTTGATACTTTTTATTGTGTTTTAATTACAAATTGTTGATAAAGTATCGAAGTACATCGATACGTATCGGTATGTATCGATGCACTTTAATGCTTTGTATTGTGTATCTTTAATTGTTCTGATTACGAGTTGGTAAAGTATCGATGTGTATCGTCGGAATCTAAACATTATACCAGTTGGCAAAGTGTCAAAGTACATCGATACGTATCGGTACATATCGGTGTGTATCGATACGTATCGATGTATTTGTTATAATTTCTATGTTGTGTATAATCTAAAGTTACGCTGATTAGAAGTTAGTTGGTAAGTATTAAAGTGCCAAATAGACTAGTGTCTGCATTTGGGGATAATTAAGTTAGGAGGTCGATTTTTGATTGTTGACCTCCTATCTGGCAAACCTTAGTAGCTAATATTAAACTGAAATCAATGGAAACTTTAAAAATTCGAAAATATTTGAGGTGAATAAATACCATGTCAGTTCACCTTTAAATCATCATCTTATAAGAACATATGTATACAGTGGGTCTTAATTATGCTGTTATATCGAGGTTTGACTGGTATAGGTAGTTAACTAATGGTTAATTAATTTGTAATAGGCCTAACTTTCTTGCTCAAAAGAACATTTGTTAATAGGGATTAGGACGCCACCTATTGCAGGCTTTGCGAGGTTATATTTTTGTAGAATCCCGTTAGAGGGCGCCACTTAACTGTTGGCAACAAAATGAGCATGGAAACTAGTGGAGTAAAAAATTGCATAAAAGATTAAAAGCAATCAATACAAGATTGAATTCGCTCATCATGTATAAATGTTAGCATGATATCCTTGAGGGCTTTACTAGTCTTTTCAGTCTTGTAAACTACCCGGAAGTGCTTTATTTGATGTCTGGAATTTTCTAAAAAGACTTTTTATTTCCATTTTGTATATTTCGCATATTTATTTAATATAGTACATATATTTTCTTATGAAAAATAGCCAATTTCTGGAAAATATTCGTATGCAAAGAAAGACGTTTGAAATACTTGCAGCTAATCAATGAAAACATATCTATTACATTCGTATTTTTAAAATTATTTTGAATAGAAACCAGGAAATTGGATATACTATCTTTTTGAAGCAGTAGTAGCCCTATTATAAAAGATTTTATTTCAAAAAATGGGATTTTGTATTGGAAGCCTTGAGAAACATTTCTACTTCAATGGGACATTTTAATATTTACAGTGAAACCTGTGTATGTTGACCACTCACGCTTCTAAAAAAAATCCGGTCAACTTTAACAGGTTGTCAACAGATTTAAAAATGCATGGAAAATGAATCGTAATGTAGAGCATTGTACGTACTACGGTGAAACCTGTCTATGGTGGAAACCTGTCTGTATTGGGAAATGCGACTTAATTTTGGGCCAAGTTATACGTTTTTAAAAATCTCTGTATGTTGGAAAACTTATGCATGGTGGAAAATTTAACCACTGTTCACAGTGGCCAACTTATCAGGTTTAAATACATTATATAGTAAAACCTGTCTATGGTGGAATCTCATAAGAGCACATAAAGTTTCCACCATATAAAATTTTTTCCAGCATAGAGAGGTTTTTAAAAACATTTATCATGCAGTCTATGGTCCTAAAAAAGTCACATTTTCCACCATAGACAGGTTTCACTGTATAAGTAGTACATGTCGGCGCACTAAAAATGTGGTCAACATTCAAGTTATGCAGGGGGTCAGGTTACAGAGGTTCACCCCTATGTCAAGCCTATGGGAATGGTTAACTTGACAGGTTTCACTGTATGTTCTTCCCCATGTAAAACTATAGAGATTTGCGATTTGGCAGGGAAGGGTTACTGTGTTTTGGTTCACACCAAAGTCTGTGGGAATGAAGGGGTAAAAAAGACAGGTGACCGGTTGTGTGACGAGTTGAAGTTCTTTGATGGGGCCAACTGAGGCGTGACGAGATTGAGGGGAATGACAATACTGGTAGCAAAGGGTTAATACCTGTTCGGTTTTCCGGTTGCAAGTGACTGATATAGATCAGTCTGACAACACTTGCCAATGCACTTTGACGACATTAATATTAAACCACCCCTCCGCAAGGGACCATCTATTATTTATTACCAACTTTGAATATACGTAACAAATTGCTTTTGTCGAAGGGATATCCTTTGTAAAAAGGGGAATCTGTATGTATTACCATAGCGTCACTATACATAGTGATAGATGCATGTAATTCAATGGACGAGGCTGGTGGCGCCATCTAGCGGCAAGTCGGGCAGTTACAAATAGCTTAAACATTGAAATTTGCAGTAAATTCGATATAATTGTTTTAAAAATAAACATGGAATATCATTTCTATCGCTAGTTTCAGGAACAGCTGGTAAACCTGTCAATGGCGGAATCTCAAAGGTACCAGAGAACGTTCCACCATAGGCAGGTTTCTCAAAATGAAAAGGTTTTTTAAAAACAAATAATGATGTTAATGGTCGAAAATAAGTATAAAATTCCACCATAGACAGGTTTCCTGTATAATTAAACCATTTCCACCATAGGCAGGTTTCCAGCAAAAATCATTTCCAACTTAGACAGGTTTCCACCATAACAGTTCCCACTATTTTTTAAATAAAAAATTGGAAAAGTTGGAATTTCCACCATAGACAGGTTTCGCAATACAATTAATATTTGGTAAACATTGCTTCTAACACATTGCAACCTTTCAATGGTGGAAACTGTGTATGGTGGAAATTGTGACTTTTTTGGCCATTGACAGCATAAGTTAAAATGTCCATTGAGATTCCAGCATAGACAGGTTTAACTGTAATTTGATTTGTTTTGTATGATGCATCTTTGGCCGAGTTTAGCCGAGATTGCAATGTCACGTGACCAATAATATCGATTAGAGCGATCGATGTCTAGTGCCAGACGACACTTGTTGAACGCTAGACCAGCAGTAGACTGACAGCTGCGTTCTCATATCAAATTCCGGCTCTGACAGGTGCCATTGACTGCGGTGTTTATCACAACTCCAAATCAAATTTAGTATACATGTTAGAAGTTTAATTTTGAAAACGGTTTTTGCAACAGAACCTCTGTGGAAATTAGTATAAAAAGTCAGTTGCATTTATAATTTGAAGGGGTAATTAAGTTAGGAGGTCCGCGTTGT
This sequence comes from Glomeris hexasticha, assembly GCA_034695945.1. Taxonomy (NCBI): domain Eukaryota; kingdom Metazoa; phylum Arthropoda; class Diplopoda; order Glomerida; family Glomeridae; genus Glomeris; species Glomeris hexasticha. The sequence goes on from JAQIWR010001149.1 coordinate 14,352, forward strand.
TATCCGACCTCCTATTTGGCAGCAATTGTACAGATATTTTGTTGCTTTCTTCAGTAGCCTCAGAGCAGTTTGTGAAATGAATTGGGATCACATCAGGCAAGGCTAATACAGTGAGACCTGTCTATGGTGGAATTTCAAGGGACTGAAAATAATTTGCACCATAGTAGAGTTTTTGAAGCACAGAGAGGTTTTTAAGAACATAAATTATGATGTCAAATGAATTGTCCAAAAAAAAAGTGTAAAATGTTCTACAATAGTTAGGTTTCCACCATAGACAGTTTCCACCACAGACACCATAGGCAGTAATTGCAATCACGTTACAAGTGCAATACATATTGTCAAAAACTGCACGACAACATCATTTATGGATGGTCCCTTAAGATCGAAAGCAAGGGGCCGTTCACATATTATGTCATCACGTTTGTCAGTCAGTCATTTCCGAACAAGGAGTTATAAACTGTATCAGGAGCTCCGAGCCCAGTGTGTATTCTGTCCCCACTCGCCAATGGAACGATAGCCGCCATATTTGCCATCGTGACGTCACTGTGCGCGGCATATTACAAAC
>JAQIWR010001150.1:0-14915 GCA_034695945.1 Glomeris hexasticha
TGGCGAATGTCTGAACACTGCTTTTTCTCTCTATGTACTGTACTTGTTCCCCTATTTTTGTTTGAAAGATGTTAAACATTCCTCCATCTTTTTTCCCTTTCCCTTTCCATTTCTTTTCTTTTTTTTTATGTTTACTTATCTCTTGCTGCTGTGCATGGAAAATCATTGTGGATGGGGTGTGATGCGATGCAAAATCTTGGCGTACGTGAATCTCGCTTTCCTTGATTGGCTGCAGGAATTGGCGGTAAGTTTTGCCATTTATTTTCAGAGAATTTCTATGTGTGAAAATATTGTGCGGTATACGTGTGCAAGATTATAAGCACGGCGAGAAGATCTATTTTGGAATAGGGAGCTTTTCATGGCGCGCTCGGTCTGAGCCATGGCAACGTTGCAACCGCAAATAACTCGCTGCTGCCATCCCAATATCCAAAACGCATCTGTTGACAACAACTATCAGGCTCTTGCAGGGAATGTAGTTAGAATTTTGGTTTGGCTTTCCTCGTGCTTCTTTCTTCTGTCTGGCCCTTTTTTTTCTCCCTTCCACCTTGGCTGCGGTGGTTGGCAGTTACACATTGACATTTTGTGCTTGCAGTTGGCTCGATGCTTCAACAAATGTACCATGGTGTCATATGAAATGCAGTCATTTAAAGTTTTAAAGCCATGTTGGTGAATGGATGACAGTTCTATGTTCTATACAGTACTTAAATAAAAAAAAAAACAAGTAATATAGACAGCAATAAATTTTGAATGGTAATTAGCAGCAGTAAAGAATAAATTCCACTTAAACATTGCAGTAAATGCATACTTAAAATAAGTTTAAAATTAGCAAATTTTCAATAACAGTTTACTTAAAATATATTTCGTTAATGTCATTGCGATTTCTACACTTAAGCTTAATTGTACATAAAATATCTATAGTTTAGAATCTTCTTTTAAATTGCAGCTGAAGTTATATATAATAAATGCACTAAATACAGACATTTATGTTTTGTCGTTAAAACTAATATTTGTAATATTTATGAAAGTTAATGATACTATTTTTTTTAAATATTTAAAATCATGGAATAATCTTTCTTGTTATCACAGCAAGCCCAGTTTTGTGCAAAGGAATTCCCCACCTGATAATTTACTAACGTTACATACTGTCTTAATAATGAATGTACTACATATTTAAGAAATCCAATTTGTTAATTATACTAATATTGGCTTCATTGCATGGACATTAAACTTAAAGTTCGGCGAATTTATGGTAAGGAGCACCCAATAATTATAATCGTCAGTTTAACAGTTGGAAGTAACAAACTGCTACCAATTTCAATACTAAAAACCTGGAAATTCTAATGGCCCAGCCCCGAGTTCCTGAGCGACGAAGAGGCAAGTGAAGTGACCATGCTGCTGCGTAGCCAACAAGAAGCTCAAAACGAGGTGTTGCTGCTGCAACATCAAGCTCGGCATCAGAGTGACAGCGAGGTTGGGGACATCGAAGCAGAACCAACAGAGTCTTACGAATACGAGGCTGAGTTTGAAGAGTCCGTCGAGGAAGCCGAAGCGGAGCCCGAGGCTGAAGGAGAACGGGAAGGTGAAGGTGAAGTAGGAGAAGAGGAGGAAGGTGTGCACTACTTGGACGATGGCCACTTCTGGGTAGAAATGCCAGGACTGATAGCCAGCGATGAAGAGGACGTGGACATGTTTGTCGCAACCGTCATCCGGCCGAAGAAGCGAGAAAGGGTCAAGTTCAGTACTGATCCGATCAGAGTAAGTTCATGCATTTGTCACTTGTATTTTCTTGTTTCCCATCTGGATGGACGTCAATGAATGATTTCTATGAAATTTAATAGGTGTACAGCACTTTTTCGGTACAAGACTACGACCGCAGGAACGATGATGTGGATCCAGTGTCCGCGTCGGCAGAGTACGAGTTGGAAAAGCGGGTTGAAAAGATGGATGTGTTCCCAGTAGAACTTGTCAAAGGTAATTTTATTCCACAAAGATATACATTGTGATTTTCATTATTTTATTATCATTCCATCTACTGGAAATGAACGCGTAGCTACAATTGCGTGTCGTAAACTTGTGTATGATATGGGTTGAAATTATTTTTTCTCAGCTGTTTTGTTGAGAATTGAAAGAAAAATTAAGTGGTCATTTGAATTGGCTTTGACACAGTTTCAACAATGGTTCAAATTGGTGTTTTCGAAGGCCGCTTTCAGGAAGGGCCAGGTCACATACTGTTACGGTTGTTGGGTTTTAGAGGGCTGCCAATGGCCGGGCCGGACATTCACAAAAGATTTGTTGTTTGTCTGTATTTTGGTTGTTTTTTATTGAGTGGAATGCGCATTGTGCTGTTGAGAGGAGGAAAATATTTTGTTCAATTGGCCGTGAACTGTCGTCGGTAACAGTTTTGTTGCTTATTTTACAGGACCTGAAGGTTTGGGGCTGAGCATAATTGGAATGGGAGTTGGAGCCGATGCAGGTCTCGAGAAGTTGGGCATTTTCGTTAAGACCATAACTGAAGGCGGAGCAGCATTTAAGGATGAAAGGTCAGCACTTACCTATACTGTTCTTAACAAACAAACAAACAAACTAATTACACCATATTGAAATTTCGATTAAATTGCTTTTAAAACCTAGATTTTACACAACCTATACAACGCCACATGTCTGAGTATCATGAAACCCAATAAAAAACGAAGATGGTGTACAGTATTTTTGTGTGTATACAGTGAACCTCGCTTATAATCAACTCGCATATCGGCAAACATCGTCTATAATAATCTACAAACTCCAAGGTCCCTTCATCAGAATAGGATTTTCAATACAAATTACCTCGCTTTCAGTAAACTGCTTCCCCCCTAAAACCAGTTTTTGGGCCTCTGATATTGTCAACTGAAGGGATTCAACAAAACAAAGCAGTTACTCAATATTGCCATCATATTTAGTGAGTATTTGTATACACTTACTTATTATTGTTACCTCTAATATAAGAAACTGTATCATTAAATTAATAACAGTTTCATATATCGGAGGTTCTTCTACAAGAAACTTCGGCTATAGGAAATTGAAACCCCCGGTCACTTCGAGTTGACAATAAGCGAGGTTCACTGTATGTAGGTACAGTATAACAAAGAGGTATAACTAATTAAAAGTTGGAAAACTGTATTATGTAAGCTAATTAACTGAAAAAGAATATGAAGAATTTGTCAAATGCTAATGTACTTATAGAAGAGATATCACCTGATTCCCCGCATTTATTTTGCAGTGTGGTTTTTAAATTTCGCGGATTGTGTACTGTTTTTATTAAATGCATTGCATTCCTTTGCAGAATCAACGTGAACGACCAAATTATCGAAGTGGATGGAAAAAGTCTTGTCGGGGTAACTCAAGCGTACGCGGCGTCTGTTTTGAGGAACACTTCTGGGCTCGTCAGGTATGTTAATACATGACTTTTAGTGCCGCTAATTTTTGCGTTGAATCAACCAGGTGGCCATGTTAATAAACGTTTGTACGCACAAAGCCCTTGGAGCGACTCCTGTGACCCGGTGACTTTATTCTAGCACTTGAATTTAGCAAAGTCCTATATATTTGAGCAGTAATACTACGCCTTGAAACATTGGACGCATGGCATGGCATGTGGGAGTTTTGCATGGCTGAAAGCGCGGGTCGTTCATCTGCTTTTTAAATCGCTTCACCGATTGTTGTCATCTCGTTTGCTTGCAGGTTTCTTATTGGCCGAGAGAAGGATGGCGAGAACAGCGAAGTTGCCCAGCTCATCTCGCAATCTTTACAAGCCGATCGCGAGAGGGAGGAAAGGAGGAAGGCTCTTGATAACCCAGCGGTGAGTGCTTTACTTTGCTTTTCCATTAAGAATAGCCAAAAATAGTGTACAGTGTGCATGTTGCACATTAATATGCATGTGATAAGCATTTTAATGTCAATTTTCATTTTGATGCATACATCGAATCCTTCCCGGCCAAAATCCCTATTCTTCCCATGTTAAAATTTCTCTATACCTGAAATTTTCGATATCTTGAAACACATTTTCTTATCCTGACTTTATCACTTGTGTAGCTCAGTTTTTACGTACTTCCTACTATGTTGTGTACACCCGTGATTCACACATTCTACATACAACAGTTATTCAAGTGGGCGTAAATCCTAAAATAGCATTGTGACTCTCACTGCAATTGGTACGTAAGTGACGTGTTGGCGTTTTTTTTTGTTTTCTAGGAGGCTTCAACAACAACGAGAGAAGGGGGAGCAGCTGGACTCACTCTGCCCATACCGAGTTTGTCGGCGCAACTTCCTCCCGCGTCTTCGTTGGCGGCTTCTGCAGTAATGGTGCAAGAGGACATGACACCAGAAGAAGGTGAAGATGGCCCCACGTGTGAAGTGTTTGACATCGAAGACGAGAGCAGTGAATCTCCATCCCCTGAATCTGATGTCACGTCACTCCGTATCAAGTTGAAGGAGGTAACACCATTCTGTTGTTCGCGTGTCATTGCCAATTTTACTTGACGCGCTACACTGCATGGATGTTCTGTGGTGAACAAGGCAGATGAGACATGTCCTACTTAGTTAGTCTGTTATCAGAGGAGTACAATTGACATTTGGGAGTTCCTTCCTTGTTCAGTATATTTTACTAAGCAACACTAAAGAACTCTTAAAATAGTCCTCATTTTGTTCGATCGAAACCAAAGTATACAGACTTATAAATCCACTGTCACTAATATTACCACAGAATTGATATTTAATTTGGATTTGAATCTAACACTTTTAGAAACATCTGTATTAAATGTCTGAGTTTCCATTATTATTTTTGTATCTAGGCTCAATACAAGAATGCGGTTGCCGAAGCCGAATTAGCGAAAGCGAAAACAAAGGTACGTGGACTCGTTTCCATTATTACCTGGCATTCGTTCAACGGTTCAAAAAAAAACTAACTTCCTCCCTGCTTTTCCAAAAAGGTAACCATGTTGGAAAGTATGGATACGGAGCGAGAAGATTACGAAAAGAAACTTCAGTCGTTGAGCGTGCGATTGGTTGACGTTGAACGAGCCCTGGAAGCTGCCAAGAAGGACGTAATGACGTACCAAGACATGTTGGTCGAGTCTCAGGGACAATACATAATTCTTGAGAAAAAATACTACAAAGCTAAGAAGCTGATAAAAGAATTTCAACAGAGGTTAGCTCCTTCCACCAACTTCAAGTGAATCACATATCATACGCGATCTCACACACTCACCTCCCTCATCTCATTTTATAACTCACCTTTCATGCGTCATTCTGAGCGTTTCTTGTCGTGCAGTAAGCAAATTGGCAAATATTAACGATATTATTCACGTGTTTTATTAGCAAATCGGATGTAACGCTAGATAATTGTGCATTAAACTGTAATGGAGAAAATCTCGTGTGTATTTGTCTTATTTTGTAAGCAGGCATTATTGAGTGTAAGCCGGGCCAGGGATTTTAAAACTCACTTCATTCCTTTTGTAGGGAACAAGATTTCCTACACCGTGAGGAATACCATGTGCAACAGCTGCAGGAGAAGGATCAGGAATACAACGCTCTCGTTAAGTCGCTCAAGGATCGAGTCAGTTGATATGGTCCTTATCCGTCACCCGCAATCGTTCGCTCACAAATGTGAATTGGAAATTTCCTTTCAATACCAACTTCAAGGTAATCCAACTGGAGCAGGATCTAATGGAAACTCAGAGGGCAGTCGGCTTGCCGGTGAAATTACCGTACGACAACACTACCATCAAGCAGTTGCAGTTGACTCCGCAGCAGATGCGAAAGCCGCAGGGTCATAACCAAGCAGGTAATCAAATATTATATTCCATTTACATCACAGATTTAGGATTGTTATTGGTGGAATTAGCACAAAGTTCTTTTCCTTGAATCTGATCTTACTTTCCTGAGGGGAGGATACCATTGTTCCGCCTCGTACATTTTCACGGAAGTTAAGGAGTTATTCCATTCAACTCACTAATTATTTAAAACATTGCAATTCGTTTATGTTTCAAGAAATATAAGATGTTTTAGCAGACAAAGTTTGCAGATAAATTTGTAGACTTGAAAACCTATGAATGCCAGTTGAGTAAAAATAGACGTCTCTTTTTTATTCACAGCAAATACAAATATGAAGTCCCTGGAGACTGACATTTCCGATTGTGAACTGTCAGATGCAGACTTGGCAAAATATGATTTGAGTCCTGGTAAATTGTCACAAACAAAACACATTTATAACTGTTTGCAATACAGTGACAACTTGGTACCAAAAAATTTTGTAGATTCAGACGATACAGAGAAGACTTCAACTGTTGAGAGAAAACCGATGGGCAACACTGATCCTTTTGAAAAAGCAGTTCCTCAGACGGAATTACTGGATAGTACAGCAGCTAAAGCTAAGGCTGAGTTGGCAACTAAAGGAAGTCTGGCAAATAGGCAGCCACCGAGTCTAAAGAAGGGCTCGAGCACTGGTAGTTCTGGAAGTGGAACGGTAAGAATTCGACGCCGCGACTTGGACTTGGCGGTAGATGCAAAATTATTAATTGGTTAATTGTATTTTTTCTTACCAGCCTCCAACAGATAGAAAGCTTTCTGATGGCAATGTAAGCTTGGGGAGCAGTCGTGAAGATTTAGATGAGTGAGTGATGTTTTGCGCAAATTATTTTATTCACTAGGTTACTTAGAAATGACGTAAGCATACACGTCTATTGATTATAATTCAAAGTTGATAATTACGTAATGCCCTTTGTTCACAGCTCTCAGATTAATTCATCACAACTTGTGGAAGACAGTCCTCAACATAATGCATTTGATTCTGCCACGTCTGTTATCGAAGAACAACACATTCGCAGGGAAGCAACTTATAATGGTGCCACCATTGTAACGGCTGCTAGCACCGGACCCATTAATACAACCACTACCCATAAGATGTTGAAAACAGTAACCAACGAGAGGATAGCGGAAGTTACGGAAACAAGAACCGCAAGTTCTCTCAAGATCGATCAGGGATTTGCCAACGAGCTGAAAGTAGTTCTCAGTAGAGTGACTGCTGAATGTATGTTGACCATTTGTCGCTAGTATTCACCTATAATAGTAACATCCCTTGTAATTGTTTATTGTTTTGCGGTGCAGCACGAAAGGGACACGGTGATGGATCAGCGAGTGGAATCGATGACAACGCGACGAGTGAGTTAGAGTTAGGATTGTTGCAATTAAGGATTAGCCATTAGAATGCACCTCATGTTTTATATTACATTGCAGAAAACACAGCTGATAACGTCCGGCATTCAACACCCAGCCCTAGTTCGGCAACTAGCAGTTCGAGTAGTAATTTTGCCGATACCGGAGAAGCGCTGCCAAAAATGATCGATGTCACTCCGAAGCGAACATCCCAGATTGGTAAGACCTAGTATATCCTGAAAGCAATTCACGCATTGTTTGATCATTTAGTAAAGACTAAAGTTGAACGAGATAAGTATATGATTGGTTGGCTTGGAATGAACTACAGTCAGGTTTTAATTCCCAAAACAGAAAGGGTTAAAATGGGAGTTAAAATGAGCAGAATAACTCTTGGAAAACGAATTATGAAGTCAACCCTGGACACAATGTACTTGTGCACATCACCAATATCCAAAACATAATTAAAATTTCAATGTTTTGTGTAAATTGTGACAATGACACGACTTCCATTATATTTCCTTCTTTTTTTAAACACTGTAGTTTTCATCATATGTACTTTGTTAAATTACCAGAAATGTTGTGTTAATTAATCCAGTGCATTATTCCACACACATGGTGAACCAAATGTCTTAGAGTTTTTGAATGACATCTTGAGATCTTGGTACTTTATAATAGTTTCTATAATATTACTGTTTTTGCTGTGATTGTGAGCTTCTGTGGCCGTGAATACTTGTGTTTCAGAGAGTGGATCCCCGGTGTTGGCAAAATCTCCAACCAGCACTCGAGCACCGCCGGCCCCCTTCTGTTGCTGCCTTCCTGGGGCTGGGTTGGCGGCAGACCAGTCAGCTGGTATTGGCTTGTCTCTGTTTCCCTCCATCTTCCATATAGCTGCCTCTTCCACCTTCACACGATCATCCTCACACAAATATTACTAATTCACATCTCACTCCTATTCACATACAAGTCTCTACATTTGCTTTTTCGTTTAACATTCCATTCGGTTGACTAATCATTTCATGGTTTTGTAATGTATCCTGAAACGTAACCTACATCAAGAGAAACCACATGAAGGAAACCAGTGTTCCGACAAAATCTCGGTGGAAATGAGTGAAAATGAGGTCTGTCAAATTTAGGAGGTTGAGTAGCGTAGCGAACCTCCTAACTTAATTACCCCGTTGAACTTTTAAGTTCTTTTCACTTTTTAACTAATCTTCCCAGAGATTTTGATGCAACACTTTGCTTTCGTCTTGGTTTTTCTTGGTGTTGGTAAAGTTTCAAGGTACCTTACAAACCGTGTCGAGGGGAACTACGAGTTGTATTGAACACAGAATACATTTGAGAGAAGTATATGTTACCACTCAAGTATGCATACACAACATGTAGCAGCGAATAAAGCTACATTGAACTTGTATACAAGATAATCCATGCGCTTTATTCTATCTAGACATGCACATTTGAATATTATAAGCATGTTTTGACTGCGAAACATGACATTGGTTTGTTAGATAACACAGAAAATAATATGTATGTTCAATTTTATTTCTGCTTGGCAATCTCCAAGGGACAGTAGACCTATATACGTGTTGAACACACATAGCGTTCCTTCGTTTTTGCAGGTGCCGCTGCAGTAGAACATCCACAGCATGACTATTAATGCTGCAAGTCCAATTGATTGTCATTCTTGTGTCTCGTTTTCGTATATTTACGTATTAACATTTGTATTAGTTGGCAGAATATCCCCGGGATACATCCGCAAAGCTATTTTGTCATGCGGCGCATCTTGGTTGCAATCTTCAAGAGTACGCCTTCCTTTGTTTGCCCATAATAACTGCTAATAAATTTGATTAACAATAATATAGTTGGGTTTGAAAGGTGCATTTTGTAGTAGCGTTGATGTATTTGCATTTGCGTCAACTCATATTCGGTGGTAATTTGTCGTTATAGTTAACAAATTGCGGCAGATTGAAATATCATTGGTCAATATCTTTTCAGATCCTGTCACTGGAGAGGTTATTCACACAAGCAGAATCCCACCAGGAGATACATCAGCTGTGAGTTGACGTCTATGATTTTCATTTGCAAGTAGTACGTACAAGTCTTTAATGCGCATCTTTTAATTCGCATATTTAGGAATCTGGTACCGGAAGCACTGGCAGCAGTTCAGGGGAACGTAGGCCGTATCAGTGGCAAAGTTGTTCAGTGACAGATTGGTCAAGTGCCCAAGTGGGACAGTGGCTTCTGGCGCACAACTTGGAACAGTACATAACCGCATTTATAGATGGCAATGTCAATGGCAGGGAACTACTTCAGATGGACAGTACCAAACTTAAGGCATGTATTTGACCACAGTATCTATATCTTTCATTTATGAATTACCACATTTGATCCAATGTAATTCTACAGACAATTAATTATCAAGCAATTATCTAACACTTAGGTAACATGGAGTATCCCATATAAATCAATAGGGATAAAGCTTAAAATATACATAACTTCAAAAACCTATAATACTCTATACTTTATTGAAAAATTACCTATAAAAATATATATTTCTATTTCAAACCAATATTTAAACCAAGTTTAAACATTGCTTCCGATTTCAAACTTTCTTTGGTACGACCCTTGTGAATAAATACATTTTGAGACTAAAAAAGTTAAAGGAGAACTGACACAAGTTTAGAACATACCCTGAAAAGTTCCCAGTTTGATGGTATGATGCCAAAAAAACCATTGACGCTAACGAAAGTTCTGTCAAAATTGGTAAAAAAAAGTTATTACAGATAGAAATTTGGCGACGCCCATGCCACGCCTCCCATAGGGATTTGCAAGGAGTGATTGACAGGCTTGTGCCTTTCCTTGGCCCCGTGTGTTAGAGGTATAGGAGGGGATTCATGGCTGTAGTTTGAAAACTAAATCACCAAAAAATCTCATAATTTGCAGTTGGGCTCTGGAGGTGGATACCAACATGTGTGCTTGTTATTTTTATAATTGAAGAGATTGACCTTTGGCGTGTCAGTTCTCCTTTAATACGCCAAAGCGCCCAAAGCGGTCCACCCTGTATAACCGTTTCCTAGAATAAGTGTCAGAGATGCACAACATAGCTCATTTTAATCGCAATTGTATTACTACTTACGTTAGTAAAAATTAATAGAGGCATACTGGAAAGGAACTAAAGTGTTTCCCATAGTGCAAAATTTCTGGAAAACATTCGATACAGGTAATTAGCATAGTTAGACTGAATGATTGAATGAATGGGGATGGGCTAAAATTAGAATAGGGAATTTTAAAATGCAATAAAGGATAAAAAGTGAATTTGAAGAGCAACTGAGTAAGCTATAATATGTTCAATTAAGGTATTAAGATGAGTCATTAATTTAGATAGCACGGTGCATTATACACGCTTTTGCATCACTTGGCGCAAATTATAGGGCGTGGCCTTAACATAAAAGCGCCATTTTATCGACTGAAACACGAATGGTAATATACCTGCATATACACCGTGCATCTCCAGCCACTGAATTAGCAAAGTTTGGTGCAAATTAATTCATACATACCTACCTCGAACACAACAGGTTCATGAACTATACACAAATAATTATTTGATGGCATATACCCGGAAATCGAATGCAACTGGTTCTGCTGTTTTTAGGAAACTATATAAATAGAAAATCTGAATACTTTTTTAACAAAACAGCATCAAACCTATATTATAATGATATTAAAAATAAAATAAAAAAATGCAAAATGACAAATATAACTTTTGGTTGCAATACAAGTGATAATAATTACGTTAGGGACATACTTATTTGCCTTAAAGGTGAACTGACAGGGTCTATGATAATCCGCGTGGAAGTAGTGATTGTGTCCCTGATAACGATGGTACCATCGAAAATCCTGTAAAAAAAAAGAGTAAACAAAGTTATGAGCGTTTTACCGAATGTGTCGTCGACGAGCGGCTTGCGAGAAGCTCGCGAGCGGCTGCGAGTTTGAATAGAACGATACTCGCAGCCGTTCGAAAGCCGCTCGTAAGGCGCGCTTTTCCGTAAAACGCTTATAACTTTGTTTACTCTTTTTTCACAGGATTTTCGATGGTCCCATCGTTATCAGGGACACAATCACTACTTACTCACGAATTATCGTCGACCCTGTCAGTTCACCTTTAATAAGTTGTGCTATTATAATAAGCTATAAATTATATATGCAGGGGATTAGCACACATAATACAGGATTGAACATTCAAACAAAACTTGGATTTTTTACGTACAACACGGCTATAGGCGAACACAAAAGTGGTTCTTACCTATTTGTTCCTGACAGCGCTGCCACTGTATGAAAGTTCTTGATTTCAACTTCTTCGAATGTGATCATTATGTTTCTTATTCCTATGTTTTTATTGCAGCCGATTGCAACAGACAAGCCATATTTCCGCACGATAATTGGACCATTGTTGTCGCAAGTGGAAATATTTTTGCCACACGTCGTCCAGAAAATCATTCTTAAAAATTCGTCAGGTATTTTTGCTGCTTATAATTTACATTAAATCAATTTAAAGTTGTCAGGATTTCCATGTGTCCAGCTTATAAGGATATTGTTTCGTAGTCCAATTTCAAAATACATATGCGCGTGAAATTGGACAACTTTTATGAAACTAATTTACATGTACTGTCATTGTTGGTATTAATGTAGGAGTTGACGGATTTGGAATTGATATGGTCAGTGTTGTGGACATTGGAGAAGAAGTTGACAAAGAAATAATGATGAGGTTCGAAACCGATGTTGAAAATGGTGATGAATTTTTCACCGATCAAAATGGATTCCAGGTAAAATTATGACCACTTGTTATTCGTTTGCAGAATTAAAAGGTTATGCTTTTAATTGCAGATTGTAAAGAGACGTTCACGAAAGAATATCCCAATTCAGGGAAACTTTTATCCAATAACCACAACTGCATTTATTGAAGATGACGTGAAACGTTTTACTCTTATATCGGGACACTCCTTGGGTTGTTCTAGTTTGAAACCAGGTACACAATGATGCTTTTGAAACGTTACAACTCATTAGTTAATTACCTTACATTGCCGTGTAACATGTAACTATTTTTTTTAGGATGGTTGGAAGTTGTGCTGGACCGAAGATTTGCCGAAGGAGACGGACGCGGGCTTGGCGAAGGAATTACGGACACTGAGAAATCCATCCACCATTTTCGTTTGCTGATCGAGAAACGTAATTGTGGGGAAAATTGTGTCAGTATATTAATTGTATCTGAAACGTTATTTCATTTTCTATAATTAAATGTATAACTTTATTTCGGAAAATTTTCCCGCAGATGTCAAAAATTTCAAATTTGGGATTTCCATCGCTCGTCACGAATATGGCCGCCAACACTCTTCTGCATCCAACAATACAGTTAATTGCTGGAGGATCTTCTTGGCATCCAAGTCCTAGAGTCTACGAAACTCTGTCACAGGATTTCCCTTGTGACATTCACCTGCTCAATCTTCGCTCACGGATTAGCGAGAGAAGTGATGGTACTTTTAAAGTTGAAAACACCACATCAATCATTTTGCATCGTGTTGGGATTGATTGCCATTTGGATACGCCGCTGAATGGGTGTCGTCTGACAGATGGCAAGGTTAACATTACATACTAATGTGGGTTTACTTATACAGTCAACTCCCTTATTGTCAAATTTCACGGCAAATCCTATATTCTTACGAGTTGACTGTACGTAGATAAAGCCACAATATATTGCTAAATTAGAGTACATGCACAATTAACAATTTAATATTTCCCTGTATAGATAACTCTTGGTGATCATTTTTCGAAGCACTTCAGAGACAATGTGGCAAGGACAAGTTTATCGCTACTCATCGATGAAGACGCTACTTCCAAACTATCCCAACTTCATATTCCTGTAATGGAGATCGCTGCTTATAACTTTTTCCATTGACGACAGCAATGTTATATTCTTTATTGAAAAATAGTATTTTTGTAAGTAAAGTTATTGAGATCAAAAACGGATTTTTGAAATATGTATTAATATTGCAAAGATGGTGAAAATAAGCTTTTTAGCATGGAGCAGATGATAAAATCCGTTTATATGTTCGCTGTAACAACTCTATATATTCAGTCTGGCTATACTTTATCTCAGGAAAAGCGTGGTGTAACGTCAATTTCCTGTTTGTGCCATGCCATCTTATCAAGGCATCCGCGTCATCTCGGCAATTGAAAAAAAACGATTATATTGGAGAATATGAATAAATTCGTTGTATTTACGGTTCAAATGTTTATATAAAATTGTGATAAATGTTTGATTCTATATAGCGAAGCGTGTTAGAGGATTTTTACATGGAAACAGAAAGAAATATGTAATTTTGTAAATTGTGAATGCATAACTTTTTGAAATCGCTTACATTAAATGTAAGAAAAGGTCACGGAATTATAAAATTGCATTAATACATTCAGCTATAGGACATATTATAGGACATATTATAGTCATATAGTGTCAACTTTCATTTGTGAGTTTCATGCTTGTATGCTTGTAGTATTTTATAGTAGGCCTATGCAAAATTGATACTTGCAGCGAAATATTGGACATTTATTAAAGAAAAAGTTGCCTCATCACATGTGTGTAAATTTAGTCCAAGATAACAACATGGAAACAACTCTCACGCCAGGTGGCGCTGCAACATCGCCGGTAAGTTTGAATTGGAAATATAACAATGGAAAATGTTGTGACATCGAATCCAGTAGCTTGTGAATTAATAAGTTCAATATAAGGAAAATACGGTTTGATTGACAAAAATTCGCTCAAATGGAAGTCAAATTAATGTGCAGCCTTGAATTAGGTGAGAATTCAACTTTCGCTGTCCCAGTTGTTTGAATATATGGAACTCAGTTAAAAGCTTAATTTACACGAAAATTATTCACGTTAAAGGAAATCCGAGTTCGGATTCGTGATTAGGGAGTCAAGAAGGTACTAAATACCGAATTTGGAGCGATTCGGAGCAATCGGCAACATTAGGAGGTTGCTAATTGGATTAGCGAGTTGTTGATTATCTCAATAACTATTCACTTTAGCTTAATTCCGACTTCAGATTCGTGATCAGGATGTCAAATAGGACCAAGCAGGCCTGTGTAGCAGCATTTTAACTGAATATTTAATCAGTTATTAGCGTTTTAGTGGTTCGGAGCAAGATGTTGGAGAGCGGTTTTCTTCGAAGCGGTTGAAGATGGAGCGATTTGGTTTGCAGATTCGTAAATGGGAGGTCAAGAAGGTACTACACACCGAATTTAATGCGATTATGAGCGATCGACCATATTAGCAGGCTGCTAATTGAATTAGCGAGTTGTTGATTATTTCAAAAACTATTCACTTTAACTCAATTCCGACTTTGGATTCGTGATCAGGGGGTCAAACAGGACCTAGAAATAAATTTTGGGTTAATTCTATTTTTTGACCGATTTTCGAAAAAACCCAAAGGGGATATAGTCCATGGTGTTTTTTGAGGTCCGGACGTCGGCCATCTCCGACCCGCGATTTCTTTACATGGTTCGATAGAGGGTTTCAATACCTAGTGCGGAATGCAATTTCACCCCTATAACGTACATATTTAATGAGTTATTAGCATTTTAGTGGTTCGGAGCGAAAACTTTGCGAGCGAAAATCTCAGGAACGGAAAGAGATAGAGCAAATCGGTTTGCGGATTCGTAAATGGCAGGTCAAG
>JAQIWR010001151.1:0-14910 GCA_034695945.1 Glomeris hexasticha
CATGTTAAATTTTCGGCGACGGAACAAAATCTTCGCAGCGCCTTCTATCGGGAGCAGGAGGCGAAACGTAACCTATCATCTGATGAATCAAAATTAACATCCTTATAATTTTTTCAAAGCTGTATACGTGTATAATATAAAACTTTCAACACTTTTCTGCATAAACCCCATTTACTAAATAAAGTTTATTCATATATTTACACCATGCAGATACGTGCAGGTTGTTCGCAGGCCCTTAATTGCATGGAACACACATTTTTAACATTACAATGATGAATTCCACGTGCAAATAATTTTACCACTTTTGGGACATAGTAAACTTGCCTTCCAACAAGTGCAATATGAAATTAATAGCAAGAGTGGGTAATAATTCTAAAAAAAAATTAGTATGAATTTTGCAAATTAATTTTGCAGCATATTAACAAAAGTTTAGTATATTACCAATATCTTCAATACTTTTTAATTTGGAAAATGGAAAGCCTATTTAATTTTGAACTCTCAATTCTCAAAGAATATCCAAAGGGATATCGTGAACAACATGATGAGATGACTTCAGTAAATGCGAGTCGTCTGCTCGAGCAAACATAACCTGCAATGAGAGAAAAAAACAGGAAATATACAATAACAATTTATCTAGTTTGCACTTCGCAATTATTATTGTAGAAAAAATTACATCATCAAGAAAGAGATTTAAGACTTCGTAATATCCAGCGCAGTTGAACGTGTCATTGTGAGTTCCCGACTCAAATCTTGCAATTCTTTTCATTGGACTTGTAGAAGACTATAAAAGTAACGAATAACTTATAGTCCTTTATAATATCTATGCATTACCGAACAATGTCAACGTAATCGTTACGTAACATCATATAATCCTTGCATCATCCATGGCGGTATTAACCAATCTGATAACCCAGATATAAATAGTGTTGGAACTACAACCTTTGTAAGCTTCTGCTTGGATAGAAACTGAAAAAGAAAAGAAAACAGACACTGTAATTCATATCTGTGGTTATAGTTTACCGCGGTACTACGTAAATGTCCTGGGTCGCTTATTACTCCCACCTGATTTTTATAACACCAATTTGGAAGCCATCTTATTGGTTTAGCACTGAAAAGTGTACGTGCTGTGTCAGGAATGCTGGTAAATGAATTTTCCACCATAAGAGCCATGATGCGACCGGAGCGTTGAGTCTTAAAAGCAAGATCAATAGCCACGGCTCCTCCGAGAGATCTCCCGAACACCACTATCTTCGTACGGTCTATATCCGCTCTCGTCCACAGGTAATCTAATGCACATTGTGCGTCCAAGTAAAAGCCTGCAATAATGAAATTACAATTTTAAATCGCGTTTCGTCTCCGCTGCAATTTTGCACTTCGTTCACCTTCCTCGCTCGGCGTGCCTTCGCTGTGTCCGTAACCACGGTACTCGAGCATAAACACGTTGCATCCTGAATCCTGATATAAACCCTTGGCATTCACCAACCTGCAATGTTATTAGTTGAGCAATCGGAGTATAATATGTGAAAGACATTGAACATTCACAATAATATTTTAAGTAGTACCTGTGTCCTGTAGTTGCGATGAACGAGCCGCGTTGGCGTAAAATTCAAAACGTATTAATAATTAATTGCACAAGATTTTAGAACAGTTACGGGTAATTATTACCAATGTTTCCCGCATTTCCGTGAAGAAATAAAATCGTCGGTGCCTTAGATAGAACATCACCGTGCTGCTTTACGAACAACGCGTTTAGTTTAACTCCATCTTTGGTTCTGCAATTGGAAACATATATCTTTTATAAATTAGCTACAAAACTGTGTGATCACATAATATTTTACAATAGGAGCACAGCTAAAAATAAAGTTTATTCTGCCAGACTAACCACACATATTATCAAGAGTGGATATTATCTAATACGACAATCTAAATGCGAAATTGGAATTGCATCCCTGCCAGATTTCATTTGAAGTATTTAATATCATTTCCACTGTGACACGTCTACGTCACATTTTAATCCCAATTACATAACGATTCATTCTTTTAAGTATCATTACGTAAACACAAGTTGATTGAGACAGAAATGATTTCTCCGCCGTAACGCGGAGCAATCGGACCGTGACAATCTGTACTAACTTTAATTTTTAACAGTACTACTGTAAGCATTTTCGGGAATAAGCATTTCATTACATGCTTTCAAAGCACCATACAAACTTTCTTATCACACTCACTTCAGAAACAAGTTGTCGAAAGGCAAGCCGAGTAACGCTGGCGAAGCGACGTAAAGCCTCGAATTGGCGGGTTGTTCAGGGTGAAAGAGGAAAAAATCACTGGCACGGTAACAAACACCTGCAACATACAATACAACATTGTTAATAAGTATATCAGCATACATAAATGTACGAAGATTACAGGGCACAATTCAAACTAGTTATCGGAAAAATTATCTCCTTTCACCATCTACAGATTTTCTACTATTTTCTATTGAAACCATACAAACACACACGCTTTATTGTTTTCTTCCAAGGTCACTGGATTAAAAATGTTGCGCCGAAAATAACTGTAACTATGGGATCATGTAAACTTCTGTATACAGAAAACGCACAGAAATGCAGAACAATAATAGATATCATAATTTGGACTTTATCATTTTCACAATGTGGAACAAGTATATCCTTGACAGTATATTTATAGGCAATTAGGAAACAGGATTTTAATTCTTCCTTCTGGCTCAATGTCATTTGAATTATCAGCTTGGCGAGATTTAGCAAAAGATGCACATCATCATGTGTGGGAGGAGCTTGTTGCAGTTGCACAGTTCATTGCAGCAGCACTGAAAGCAAAGGACAGAAGATATTATTGTACGCATTGTAGGGAACAAATAATCGGCACTTGTAATCTAAAACATACAGCATTTGCACTCTGCAGACTTTCTTTCCTCTTCTTTTATATCTTGGCAAGGCTAAATCCACATCAGCAACTGTACTTGGATCCCTTCTTCAAATCCACGTACACTCATCTTTTGCAGCTGTACTTTTTCACAGGTAACTCGTTTTTTATCCATTTCTTATTTATCTGTCCCATCTATAAAGTTCATGCTCAATGCATGCATGAGGATATACTGGATATACATAATTAACTTGTCCTTTTTATTATTCATAACAGGTTTTAACTTATATATATGCTGCTTCAATATTCATGTACCATCAGTAGACCATCTAATAAATTCCTATTTCTATTCGGAAAATAATTAATTCCCAACAAATCCATTTATGTAAAATAAGGCAGAATTTGATAGAAGCCTGATAGGTGGATAGTTTGGTAAGTTTATACATTTTTAAATACGTATAATCTTATAGTTGGAGCATAAATTGATTTTTTGGGGAATTTTTTCCGAATAGAAATATGAATTTATTAGATGGTCTACTCAAGGACACAATATACTGTGTCCTTGGTCGTCTACTGATGGTGCATGAATATAGAAGTAGTAAATTCGCACGTGTAACATATACAATCTAAATAAATAAATAAAAATC
Source organism: Glomeris hexasticha (assembly GCA_034695945.1). NCBI lineage: Eukaryota > Metazoa > Arthropoda > Diplopoda > Glomerida > Glomeridae > Glomeris > Glomeris hexasticha. Next base: position 3,534 of record JAQIWR010001151.1, read on the forward strand.
CAAATTAAATACGTTACCAAAATTAAGTTTTTTTACTTATCACAGTACATATTTTACTAAATTTCTATGGAAAATGAGGTTAAAATAGCAATACATATGCTGAGCGCAAATGAGATAACTCAAACAACAGGTGGCGCTTCCAAATCTATATGTAAACCAAACACGTCCCAACTTATCAGCAACCGCAAATTATATAATAATTAACATCCGTATTATACGACCCCTAATGTGCGCAAACAGTAGGAATTATAAAATAACACTTAAGATTACAGTAAATACCAAGCAACTAAATATATTCGATATTACACCATTGATTACACCACATTATATTATAATTACTCTTTCGATTTATTCAAAAACAATTTAAATGATAGAAACTTTCACAAGCAACTCTCTTGCACGGGCAATTCTTGAGCGCAACTATCTCATGGGTCGGCTGCTGGAACTGTTGCGCCAATCACAATCTCACGCAATAAAGTTGCAAATGTCGAGTTTTTACAATAAAAAAACGTGACTCACCGGTCGCTGCGAAACACAGCAGAGCAAATGCCAGCCATCCACCGTAAATCCAGTAAACGAGGAAGATTGCGAGTAACGCCGTACCGCTCAGCAGCCAAAATTTCATTAAAATGTCTATGACAAATCGTCCAACGCATTTTATGAGCGTGAAATCGGAATTTTCGTTCGGATCGGAATTCTTTGCAATGCGGTCAAGTGCATTTGACCCGTCTCTTGGTACTCCGGCCATTTCTGGCCGATTAAACATTACCTAACTCTAAAAACAGCCCATAATTGCTTCTACTGTAAATTAATATAATTATTAATAATTTGCCTCCGTCGTCTCGTCGACATTTTCCACCATATTGCCGAGATCGCCATTATTGTGAAATTGTGCGAAGGTGCGCGTCCTATCGGCAAATGCAACGTATAGTAATTGTATTGGCCGGCACCAGAGACGCTGCTGCTAATCAGTGATCACCTTTGATGTCACGCTTGTGTCACGTGTACGTCACTGAACCACTTCAGACCGCAGAGCCTCTAGCGGCAAGCTCATTTTTATTTGCCATTTTGGAAAATCGCAGCCACAGCTGCGCCATCTGCCGGCGACTGATGACGCTGGCATTTGCTTGACCAGAAGGGGCCATTGAGCATCCAGGGTTTTGCATTCTGCGTAATAATTTTTTAACATCTTATTTTTGTAATAATTAATTTTGTACTATCTTTTAAAAATAGAATGTGTATTTTACATTGGTAGAAAGTAGCTTGTGATACATATTTATATACAACTTATATAAGTACAGCGGCTGATCGACAATAATATCAATTATCTTGTTAATATCAAGAGTATATATAATAATGTAATTGTGCAAGACATGTATATTAATTAGCATACTTCTAAAATTTCCAGAATGTATGTTACCGCCAATGTGAGAAATCCGGCGATGTGAGAAATTATTACGTAAAATCGCCGATTAAGATTAAACTACCCGTTTTACGACAAAACCACCGTCAACATAAATTGACCGCAATGCCTGAATACGTTAATTTGCAATGCAGTTAACAATAAACCTAACATAACCTTCCGAAAATGACGAAAGCTAGTTTAATGAACGTATTCAGGCATTGCGGTCAATTTATGTTGACAGTGTTTTTGTCGTAAAACGGTTAGTTTAATCTTGATCGGCGATTTTACGTAATAATTTCTCACATTGGCGGTAACATGTTTGGGAAAAAATTATATAATTCAAAAAAAAAATCATGCATGATATTGGAATAAAAAAAAACAGTTTATGCAACGACAATGCAAGCAAGCCATCAAACAGGAGAAAAACAATTGCCCTGAAAATAACTAAATTTTGTGCAGAAATTTAGAATTTCCAAGACAACAAGTGTCTGCAGGATTGTGCGCATAATATGCAGAAATGGTTACCCAGTAAAAAAAGTCATGCAGGATCTTGCAAAGTTTGCAGAAAGTTTTTTGCAAGAATACAAGCATGCCATGCAGGAAATTGCTGCAATGTCCTGCAAAAACATTCCTGCAAATCATATTCCGCATAAATTTGCAAACGTTTCTTCATGAAATATCCTGCAGAAAACGCTCTCAAATCCTGCAGCATATTTTGGCAGTTCGAAAATCCTGCAGGATCCTGCATGAGTTTTTGTACTGGGTTGTAATTTTGAGTGTGAGGTGATACCTATGCCAAATTTTCACAAAATTTACATAAACCTCAGGTATTTTGGTCTAACTTTTAAAAAAGGTGCCCCATTTGCCAGGTTGTCATCAATTTTGGGCCCAATAATCATAGTAGGCCCTACTTGCAAGTGGTTCTCTCATCCATATGAAATCCTATGGGAGTCGAAGGGAACGAGCAAAATTGCTCCAAACGGGCAAGTGGTCCCTTAATACAAGTGATCCATAGGGCCGGTTTCACTCCAAATATTTATTGGCCGAAATAATAATGATGCATTTTATTCACTTCATTTACATTCCAGATGCACCTGAGCCTCCTGTTATAAATTATAAGGGCAAAGATATAATGGACCAGGAATTAAACATTTTCTTACCAAACACTGGAAATGTCAACTTTAACATATCGTGTTATTCGAGTCGCGGCAATCCTGCTCCGATTTTGCGCTGGTTTACCGACAAATACGAGCCTGAAGGACACGTGGAATACATTGGAGAAGAAGGGACAATATTGCAAACTACTAGAAACACGTTGGCCCTTACATCTAATGATGCAATTGCAATGAAGGCTTTACACTGTTCATCTGAGCATCAAGCGTGGGATGGTGGTAAACAAGTTACCACCAATTTTTTGTTTGGATGTAAGTATAAATATGATACGTACATGTGTTTACATTGCTTTGTATATTTGTTAGTTCATAGGCATGCAATTATAATAACAAAATTGTAGCTAACTAATGTATGTACATGTTCCTTGAGCAGCACCTACAGCCACAGCCAAAGCTGCATTCGCCGAAACGAATGAAACCACCTATATAACCAATACTGGAGCCTTGATAACAATGACGTGTACAGCTGATGGAGAACCAATTCCATCTTTTCGATGGGAAATGTTGGAGGGAGATGAACCTAACAATGCCTGGTCACACGTGGAATATGGTGTCAATGTTTCCCTGAAAACTCCACCTGGGATCACTGCGTATCGCTGCAATGCGCAGAATGAATTCAACGACCACGAGTATGTGAATTCGGAAAAAATCCTCCTAAAATGTAAGTACTGAGTATAATTATTATTATATAAAAGCGTATATTTTTGCATGTTACTAACAACTTTCATTGTATAGCTTCAGTTTGCAGACTTTCTGGTGGGAAGTTTGGCACTATACTGAGTATTGCTGTAGTGGTTGCTTTATTATATTACTGGTGAATTGTACGTGTAATTAAGCCAATACCGTTTTTCTCGTTCATTTTTTATTTAAAATTGAATAAAAGAATACAATAATCTGTACGTACAAATTTGAGATGTCTTATGCTATTTTCGACATACATGTTGAGATTACACTAAACTGGAGCAACACAATGAACTGGAGCAATGCAATGAAATGGATCAATGCAAGGTACAATTGATATTTGTGTTATAAGTTATCATTAGTTTTTATCAAAGGGAGGACCATTTGACATAGATGCATGACCCAACACACTGACTTTTCATAATTCTCCAAAAGGATCGAGCGATACAAATATTTCCAGCATTCCATGTGAAATGATTCGAAGTGTTATGATCTCATTTGACTTTTTCATTAGTAATCATATACGGGTTTAAATTAATTAGCTGAAAAGTATTGTGTTTGAAAAAACTATACGAGTTATGTCGGTTGTATAGCTAGGCTGCACATGCAGGAGACGTTGATTCCACACTTTAATTAATACGTGTGCTTTTATTCTATCTACTATCTTACTTTTGTAAGATAATGTATTGGAAATATTTATAACATTTTAATCTACTAAACTTTATTCTGTAGTACGAACATACTTTGCAAGTGTACGTTCAAATTTTAAATTGTGCAACAATCTCCCGCCGAAATCCCTGATTGGCTGAATAAAAGCCCGTGTTTCTGACGTAATAACACCTGAACCGGTACAACATCGATACGGTGCAATACGTACCGTTATGTAAATCGGTACGTTCGATACGATACGCAATATGGCGGCTGCCGACGATGATGGGTTTTTCGACGATGCTTGCTTCAATCCATCAATTGAGTTTTCTGCTGAAGTGCAACAAGTTATCGACAAGGTAAATTTGTTGAAACGCCGTCCGTTCTTTCGTCTAAACTGCATTTCAACGCAATAACTAAACTATTTGAAATTAGCTGTATATTGTATACTGCGCGTCTGCATTATTTTCAACGAATGATATGCGCTATCGGCCGGGGAATTTGATCCTGAATAGTTTTCATTTCATTTTGAATGTTTACAGATATTTCCCAGCACTGACCCAGTGGACAGAGCCGATTTCAATGCGGTGGATTATATAAACTCAATATTTCCTACTGAACAATCGTTGACAAATATTGATGATGTTGCAGAAACGATGACACACAAAATAAGGTAGCTCAATAATATATGTGAATTAAATGTCCATATATTGTACATTAAGAATTTGATTTCCTACAGACAACTTGATAAAGAAATCCGAGATTCAGTTCGTGGACAGACAAATGCAGGTCAAGAAGGAAGAGAAATCCTGGAGGAAGTGCAAAAATCCATTCAGCAATTGTTTTCAAGGGTCCAGGACATCAAAGACAAAGCTGATAAATCCGAGCAAATGGTTAACATGCTATTACATTTGCATTGAATTGTTATGATATATCTAACATTTTCCTTAGTAAGGTATTGGATACTTGGATTTCTAAAATATGCGTATTAATTGACAGGTAAAAGATATCACTCGGGACATCAAGCTTCTAGATCATGCCAAAAGACATCTGATGGCTGCTATAACTACTCTCAATCACCTCCATATGCTTGTTGGAGGAATTGACACACTCCAGTATTTATTACACATCATGTTATTGCGCTACTTGTTTGTTCCTGGTACAAACTTGCTTTTCCTTTTTCAATACTTAGGGGATTAATTAAACGGAGACAGTATGGGGAAATTGCTAATCTCCTCCAGGGGGTCATGAATGTGTTGGAACATTTTGACAAGTATTCATCTGTTCCACAAATCAAGCAGCTTTCTGACAGGTACTTCCATCTTTCCCATTCCCTTCCAAATGATAATTTTCGGTAAATTTTATTTGACAGTGTTCACAAAATTCGATTGGATTTGGCACAGCAAATTACTACAGACTTTCACGAAGCTTTTGAAGGACCCCGTGCTAAAGTATGTATTAATTGGCATTTCTAAACTCTTGTAAGTTCTTCATATAACTTCTTTTTTTCCCACCAGAATTTCACTGCCAATCGACAACTCGCAGATGCGTGTCTTGTTGTATCGATATTAGATCCAAACGTCAAGTAAATTATTTCTGCTGAGATGATTCAATTAAGTTCCCGTGTATTAATTATTTGTTTTCAGGCGTGATTTATTGAAGTGGTTCATTCAACTGCAACTGGCTGAGTATTCGCACCTTTTCCAAGAGAACCAAGATGCAAGTTGAATATTATTGTTGCAATAATTACTCTTGCAGAAACTTTTTAATGGGTACATTTTGTTTTCCAGACTGCATGGATTGCAGGTATTGATCGGCGTTATGCATGGCTTAAATTGCACCTTGTGCAATTTGAAGATAGGTTGGGTCCTATGTTCCCCCCTGATTGGCACCTTAGTGAGCGGATCGCGGTAGAATTCTGCAATATCACGCGGTACGTATAGTTTGAATCGTTTTGTTTTCACCCTGTTTGTATAATGTCATCAGTGATGTGGGCTTTATAATATAGAAACCAACTTGCAGGCATAATGGAAAAAAGAAAAAATGAAATCGACGTGAAGTTGCTACTTGCGGCTTTCCAGAGGACTGCTAATTTTGAAATGTTACTCGGTAGGAGGTTCGTTTCGTATAATGCAACGAGTGATGACGCATCAGCTGCTTCCAAAAATGTAATAATTTCTAATTTTATTGGGGTATTGTATTGTGTAACAGGGGAAAGGAATGTAAATTTGGCTAAATAAGGACATATCCATTGTTTCATTAGAAAAATTAGCCAGTGTTCATCTTTTTTTAATACCAGTCTTAATCATTTTATTGATTTCATTTTAAAGATTAACATAGCACATGGAAAACCTACACACTTCATGATAAATCTTACAATTCCGATTTTTTAAACAGCAAATGTTTGAAAAATACACATTACAATGCGCACCAAGTGATTTGTGTTTTGTTTTTTTTTCAGGTTTCATTGGATACGTATCCTGCATCAAAGAACCCGTTTGAAGCCCCAGAAGGAACAAACCCATTTGAAGAAGGTTCCGAAAATCAATCTGCAGATACACAACAAAAGATATTATCAACGCAAGCGAGCAATCTGAAACAATTTAAGGGATTGATATCGAAATGTTTCGAGCCTCATCTCAATATTTTTGTAGAAGCGCAAGACAGGTATTTTGAAACGTCATTTGCATTGAGACCAAATCGTAGTCGTTTTTCAACGTTCTTACCTTTTATTACAGAAATCTAGCGGAAATGATTGAAAAGTTTGCGAGAGATTTCCGAGAGCACGGTCTTCCGAAGAGTGTAGAAACCGAAGGTGGAATTGTGATGCCCTGCTCGGCTGATCTGTTTGTCTTCTATAAGAAATGCATGGTGCAGTGTGCCCAGCTAAGCACTGGACAACCCATGCTGGCTTTGACCGCAACCTTCCAGAAATACCTGCGGGAGTACGCCAATAAACTGCTCCAGCAAAGTCTACCCAAGTATTTTGAATATTCTGATTATTAATTACAATTCCTTGATGTTTTGTGGCTGCATTGCATGAGTTCACTTGGATCTTACATTAGATTGACCAGTGCAGCACCGGGATTATCCGCACTAACAACTACAACAGGTATAATCCAAAACTTCCAGAATCTACTAAAAGAAGGAGAAGTGACGAAGTTTACCCCAGTTGAGCTGTGCAGAGTTTGCTGCGTCCTTACCACTGCTGAATATTGTCTGGAAACTACACAACAAGTACGTTGTTTGTTTCCATGCACAATTGTGGAAATGATTGTTAGAAGGCAGTGTTTGTTTTCAGTTAGAAGAAAAATTGCGAGAAAAAGTGGATCCAGCTTTGAGTGGAAAGATCAATCTTGGGGCAGAGCAAGATGCGTTTAATAGGTTATTAAGTAACCCAGAAAAAATAGTTGTCATGCACCACTGGTGTGCTAACAGACATGTGTTTACAGTGTGATTTCAAATTGCATTCAACTGCTGGTGCAAGATTTGGAAGCTGCTTGCGAACCAGCATTAACTGCAATGCACAAGGTATGTTTTATTATTCTGGCACAGTGCCAAGTGCAGTTGAAACTTATTAATATGTCTTTACGGTCAACAGATTCAGTGGCAAAGTGTGGATGCTGTTGGAGATCAGAGCAGCTACGTTACCGCAATCACATCTCACATTAAACAGACTTTGCCTCTAATTAGGGACAATTTGTCATCATCGCGTAAATATTTCACACAATTCTGTGTCAAGTTCGCCAGGTGATTAATTTTCATCATAACAACAACTGGTTTTGGATAATGCTAAGTGGTAAACTTTACAGTTCGTTCATACCCATGTTCATCAACAATACATTCAAGTGCAAACCGATAGGGACTGTTGGAGCCGAACAGGTAGTTATTGTGCTATTGTGCTGCTCGGTCAGCAACAAAACTTCATGTTTTTTGTAATTAGATGTTGCTCGACACACACATGTTGAAAACTGTGCTGTTGGATCTTCCATCTGTCGGCTCACAAGTTTCCCATAAAGCCCCAACCAGGTATTTAACCCACCCACCACCTTGTCCTTGTCATGTATGATTTTAATTGACAATAATTTTTCCTCTAATAGTTACACAAAAATTGTAGTTCGTGGAATGGCAAAAGCAGAAATGATACTGAAGGTTGCTGGTCACATGCATCACTTTTGCAAAGGTTATTTGCGCATGACTAATAATAGATTGTAATGTGCATTCTAGGTTGTGATGGCTCCGCACGATTCTCCTCAAAGGTTCGTAGAAAATTACATAAAACTCCTGCCGGAATCGGACATCGTTGAATTCCAGAAAGTCCTCGATATGAAGGTGAAATGTTACCGCCAAGTTTGGGCTGCTGGTACTTTGTTTATGACACTGCTGAATTTCAGGGTCTTCGCCGTAGCGAACACAGCGTTATGGTTGAGATGTTCCGTAACCGACAACCGCATGCTTCGCAAATATCATTGGAAAATCCCAGTTCGAGTGCATTGAGATCAACGGTGTCGATAGGAAGTCCAGAACACGAGTCAAGTCGGATTAGAAAATTAGAGAAGCTCATCAAGAAACAGCTGTGAAGAGAGCATGTAAACGTTCCGTTACTTTTGCTTTCAAACATTCCTTTTTTTATTTTCAAAATTGGCACTTGTGTAATACCAAGGTAATACTAATTATTTATTCGCAAGTTTTGTGAACATAGAGTACCAGCAAAATATAGACAAAAATATCCATGAGTATATGAACATAATTTAGTTGACAAAACAATTCCATGACTGATAACGCTTGGGAATGAATGATACAACCCAGAGTGGATGATACAACTAAGTGTACGATATCTTGTCAGGAGGCATATGTCCACTGTCACCCAAAGTCTTCAGTATTACCCGTCCACTGGGTCGAATAACTATCCAAGTGATGGACGCGTGCGCCAAACTGATCCGCAACCAAGCTTCCGGTGGTAGTTGCAACGCCCTGGAATTGTATGCAACGATAATTATTTCCCAAGTTATCATAAATGGCAGAATTCAAGATGTAGAAAATGTTACCTGCAAACGAAGTACCGTATGACATTAGCGTGACAGACTACTACATCGTAGGAATCCTTTTCCTGGTCGGGCGCAGCGCGGTGGAAGTACTTGCGGAAAGCGGCTTCGATACGAGCCCCATCCGTGTGAAACTGCTAACAGTTGAGAAAGTAATTTTCAATAATACAAACATCATGTTATGCTCGGTCTTCGGTTGCAACAGTTCCATCTGGTCTTGTTTCAATCGAAGATGGTGCATTTTTGTTTTTTGTACCTGCATTTGAGGCCTCCAACTGCCAACTGGGGGTTCAGGAGGGATTGGTGCCCCTTCCCTCAGAAGGTCAGTTGAAGAGATAGGCACATCCGGTAGGAATTTGCTAATGAGAGTGGCAGTTTCGGTTGCCCGCGTCATCGTCGACTTGACTATAGCGGTGTACGGGATGCCCAATTCCTTCAATCGCAGCCCAGTTATTTCGGCCTGCTGTTGCCCTGCAGTCCACACACGAGGTTATTGTTGAAATTTCACAAACTGAGCTCAATCTCATTTGCATGCCCATACCACACCTAGTTTTGTGAGGTAACAATCTTCATCGGTTGCACCGGAAGTGTTGTACTGTCCGTGGCGGATCAGGAACAAATGCCGGTTACATTTCGGTGTCATCTTCTGAAGCTTTTCCTTCTGATCGTCTGTTTGAGTTGAGTTTGAGTCGTTGTCTTGAGATGCCGCAGACCTCTTCGGTGGTCTGACCATACTTTGAGGATCTCTCCTTCAGATGACAAACCAAAATGAAATGTTCATTTTACTATTTGCTTGTGAAATTATATGCACATTTAATTGCGCAGTTAAAATGTTTTGAAATCAACACATATATATATTTATTTATTATAGGATGTTCAATCATAATGGCCTCCAAAATGGCTGCCAATTTTTGTAAATGAAATTTTAAACAAATGAACAACTTAAAATTATATATTATATTGTTGTGTTGGGGATCAGAACATGTATTTCTCTCACTTATCCCAGTTGTCGTCCCATTTATTATTGGATTGGGTGTAATCTGTTGTCCATGATGCAGCAACTGTAACTTTTTGGACAATTTTATCCCTCCAATTGCCGGTGTCATTGTACGCGTAATTAGCAACTACAAACGTTCCCACTGCTGAAACTGCACCCCAAACCAATCTTCGTTGTGTTGCAAAACGAAACATAATATTGTTAATTAATAGACTTAATAGACCCAATAAATGCCAAGCTGACACCTATTTGACATCCACGAGAAACGTGCTCAACCTTGGGTATTTATAAGGGGGGGTTGCTGCACTGCACTGCGCATGCGTCTAATGACGTCACCACTGAAAGTATTAAATCTGACGCAACGCGCTAGATGGCAGCACTGTACTATGCATTTTGATCTTCCAATTCCAAAGCTTCCTGTCTGTCCGGTCCGTAGCTGTGGTAGATTTGCGTAAAACACAGGTGTTTGATTTTAAAAACATGCTCAATGTGCGTATACCATTAGAAAACACAACGAAAGGTTGACGAAGTTCCACAGTCTTGATAAGTCGCTTTCTTAACAGTGATGAAAATCGGAAAATTGGTGCGAGTTGCATCAAGGTTTGCATTTTGAAAGCGTAGTTGCATCGGTTGCCGCCATTGTTGGCGTTCGTCGGTTTTCGAGAAATTTCTCGCAGTCTGATTAACTGGTAATTTTTTATTTCAAAGTGAATTCATTTCTATATATTGGGGCGTGCGATTTTGTTTTTGTTTAATACGTATGTTAGAATCGGCACATTCAGGATGTCTGTTGCCTCGAAACGGTTCAAAAAGTGCGTAGTACGCCTATCACCACTACGTACACGCCATACCACTGTGAATACTGATGCCCAGATTGAGGCTTTTGTGCAAGGCGCGAAAGCCAAATACACGGACAGGTAGGCTAAAAAATATTTTTGTCCACCCAAAACTAGCTTGATTGTATGGTAATATGTGTATAATTATTGCTTGAAGGTCACAAATCGGAGAAGATGCGTTATGGAAGACTTACTGCAAGCAGAAGATCAGCAGGAATTGCACGAAGAAACAAAAACAAGCTACAGAAGCCACATTCAGACATATGTACAAGCAAGTGTTCCAAACCAATGTGAGGCCCCAAAAACATCGCAATAGGTTTCCCAGGAGAATTGCTGCTTGAGTGAAACCTCATTAATTCAAACCTCACTAACATAAATTCCTCTCTGAGTAAAAGTGAAATTTCATTCCTATCAATAGAACTTTGTATGTCCCAGGAGAAAAAGTTGTGAACAATTGTGCACAACTTACAATTTTTTTTTTAAAAAAAATCACAGTTTGTGCACAAAATATTGTGTTTGTGACGTTTTGTGCACAAATAGGGTTCTGCTTTGTGCGACTTTGTGCCAAGCTTTGTGCATAGGTCGCACAAAAT
>JAQIWR010001152.1:0-14907 GCA_034695945.1 Glomeris hexasticha
TTACGGGCAAACTTTGACGGCTAATAACTTTTTTTTACTAATTTTCACAGAGATTTCGTTGCACCACTTGCTTTCTTTATTACTTTTCTTAAAGTAGTTTAAGTTTCAGTGTACCTTGCAAAACCGTGTCAGTTCACCTTTAAATATGAAAATCGTATACATAGTAGGCCCTATGCAATGAAAAGGCGAGTATTTTTTTATAGCTGTAATGATTCAAATTTCTGTTTGTTACGTTACAATGAGGAGGGTAGGGGTTAAGATTATGTGTTACATCTGTGTTACAAGGGAGGGTGGGTGTCTAAAAAATGAATTTTTGCGTTATGTAATTTATGAACAGCCCCTTATGAGCACATCACTGACCCTAAAGCAGTAGTCTTAACTACACTATAACTATACTATGTTAGGATCACGTCGATATTTAGGAGTATACACGTCATAACCTGCCAATCATGAGCATGTATGCAGCATAACTTTTATTCATAACTGGTCAATCAAGAGCACATAAACAGACTGAGATATTGTATTTTGCACATACTGTACATCGTAACTGGTCAATTATAAGCACGGCACTGGTTTACCAGCAATGCTAAATCAACTAATCAATCATGAGCACGTCACAGATCTGTATCAGTATTCTTGTCATTTGAAGAGCACATCCCTAATTGATTATGAGCAAATAACAGATCTCTGACAGTATATAAAACAGTATAATCTGCACATCACTGAATAACAAAGAGCCCATCACCATGTGAAAAGTTTTGATCCCGAATTGGGAATCCAGTTGATCCAGTGGATACATTGGATCCAGTATAGTCGATATACAGCGGATCGAAATGTTGAACCACTTGATCCAAAAGTGGATAGATTGTATCAATTTTGGAGAAATATTGATAAAAGTTTGATCAAAACTTTTCACATGGAAAAGTTTTGGAGCAGCGGTTTGTTTGGACCTTTAGGGACATGTGTTTGGCCAGTTGGTGGTGCACTCATTGGGCGTGTCTTAGAACGTAGCATATAATGACATGGTGTATAAAGTAGCTGGACACTTTATGCTTGACAAGCTCGACCATTGAACTTTGCTTATATAGGAGGTTTAGGTAAAAGTTTTGGCAATTGGAGGTTTTCAGTTTTGTTTTCTGCGTGTAGGCAAAAAAACAGAGTGGTGGCGTTGTTAGGGAGGGACACTTGGTCATCAATCTCAGATAGTGTCCTTTTCTGGCAATGGTTAAGCTTTGTCCTAAAGTGAGGCCAAATGACATTTACAACTGGCATGTCAACCGCTCTGATTACAGACTGTGCACCTTTTTTACCCGCCATCAATGAATAATTACTGGGACAAAAGTCTTTTACAACTGCTAGATAGATAGATGTTCACCGACTTGGTACATTATGTATGCTTACACACACACACACACACATAGTGGACCAGTGGAGCTTAGGGCCCATGCAGTGCCTGGCTCACTTTTTAGGGCTTTTTTATTGTGTGCGGTCGGTTTGACTTTCTTTTGTCAGTTTTTCGCTCTTTACGATTCAACTAATGAAGTGTAACCGATAGGAATGTGAAAGTGTACTCTTTGGACCGATTTCCAACTTAGTTTTTACGACTGTCGGAAAAATAATGTGGAATTCCGCAAATAAAAAAGCACAACCAAAAACTAGTGAAACAAAAAGCTGATAAAGTTGGAGGAACGTGGTGTTGTTGTTGCAGTATTTGGACTAATTGGAGGACCTTTAGTTGGATATACGTTCTTGGGCACTGAGTCACTGACCCTGGTATATATACTTTCCTGCATGCCTGCTTATGTGTCCAACACATCGGTGTTGGTGGGCTGCCCTTTCTCGTAAACCATGATAGTTTTTTGTGGGAGGCTCGTTCATTGCCCCTCCACTCCACTTTTCACATCACTGGAATCTGTGGTGTTTGCTGCGCAAGAGACGAGCCCAAAGGATTCTCATACCTCCATCCCTCCCAAGCCCCTCCCCACTCAACCCACAACCTCTTTTTTGGAGCAATTTGCCCCACATTGCGATACGGATTTTGGTACAGTCAACTTGCGACCACCCTCATGCTGGTAGTTCATAGTTAATGCGAACCCTTTTAATACGAACCCTCGGTTACTTCGAACTAGTAATTCAATCTCCCCTGCATAAATTCGTTTATGCACAGTTTTGTCAGGCGTAAGTTTATTTCGCCGTTATTTCGTGTTTTTTTTAAAAATCCTGTGACATTCATAAATTCGTATTGTCACAGGATCGTACTTGCATAGCCCCTAACGGGGGCACAGCATAAATTCGTATTTCCATAACTTCATCCGATCACAACTTTGTATTTGGAGCAGCTATACATTCGTCCATGCGCAACTGCGTCCGCGCGCAACTTCGTGTGTGAGGATTCTCTTGAAGGATCCGCAACTAACCCCCTGCGCCATAAGATGTGCCCACAAAATTTGCGGATCCTGGAAGAGGATCCTCAACCCGATCCTCACAGGCGAAGTTATGCATGTAAAAAGCTACGAAAGGACGAAGTTACACTCTCACGAAGCTACAATGGGACAAAGTAATGACTGGTCGAATTTACACATGGACGAAGTAACACACGAACGAAGTCACACCCTGACCAAGTTGTGCACGGACGAAGTTGCGCAGGGACGAAGATGCGCCACAAAGTGACGACGACTAAAAAATACAGAATCAGATCGCGCATGTATCTCATGGAAACCCCAGTCTGTAATGCGGTCGACTTCCTCGTTGCTTCTAATGAAACGCAGTATAAGTACAGTCAAACTTCGATAATTCGTTACCGGTAGGGCTTTGAGTTTCAGTCGACTTAAGCGGAGTTTTTTTAAACATGAAAGTCTATGCATATTGGACTTTTAAATTGGGACGACTTATCAAGGTGTTGAATTATTGAATTCTTAGAACGATGACCAGATGTGTAATTCAATATTTTCACGAAAGAGGTCTGAAGGAGGTCTGTACTATTGTTAAATCGGTGTTTTGGCATTTTGAAGAGTCTGTGAGCCGGAGCGCCTGCGCTGAAAAAGCGCATCGCGTAATGGCGGCTGCTTCACTGTTGCCAACTGTTGGGCAACTGGAGGATAGATAAGTGAGATAGGATGGGTGGGAATATTGTGAATATGTGTAGAAAGGATGGATGGATGGATGGATGGAGAAGTGAAAGGGAAGAGAAAGATTGGGAATTTGTCGGTCGTCGCCGCAGCTGCGACTTTTCCCACTGGCGTTTTCGCCGCCAACGTTTCCGCTCCAAACCACCCAACCCCCCAATCCATTTCCCCCACCCGTTTTCTTTCTCTGAAATATCACTCTCTCTCACTATACTATATGTATGTATGTATGTCTACTGTATACTGTTGGGTTGGTCTTCTCCACTAAGCGCGCAGCGCAGACTACTTTTCACGGAACCATCACCACCTCGAATCTGGAAGCCATTTTCTTGGCTGATAATTCCCTGATTCGTCCGATTTTCCGTTTCGACAAACTTGTATCCCATCTCATTGAACTTCATTCTTCCTCTGCACATATACATCATATACATATACACACGCATGTGCAATGCGTGTATATACGTTGTATATACGTGCACATTGCTGCAGTTGGTTATTATACATACAGTGATGCTCTAAGTCAGCTCTAAATAACAGGTTGGAATTCAATTGGACTTATTCATTAAATCCTGGAAAATTTATGAATTTGTCAGACATTTTGAATTGTCTTCTTTATAACAAAACAGTTTCAATTCACTTTAAAGGGGACAATCTAATAGTTTCAGTGTTCCACTTAATGAAATATTCTCATCCATAGTCACCAGTACAATATAATGCAATAGTCAGGCAACATCTGGTTCATGGCCCATCAAATGCATTCAATTTAGTATGGTAGCATTCTTCAACTGCAACATCCAGGTTCCGGTTGTCTCAAGTGTTTCATGGAATTTGACTGTAAAAAATGTAATTGAAGAATTAATCATTTGTGTGGGGAGGGGGAGAAACTAAGTTATATTTATTTGTCTGCTCCAAAAGAGCTCCTAAGAGACTGAAATTTGTCTCGCAATCTGAGGGTGAGAAATAAAGAAGTGAAGTTTATTGCAATATACAGGTGTTGCTGTACAGTGTATCATTGTCTATACAATGGATACGTCGCTGGCGGCCATTTTGTATAGAATATTTGCTATTTAAAGGCTACATAAACAGGTATTGATTGGTTAGTGTTTGCCAATCATATTAATATTTCCAACGTTGTCTCATTTCTTTCACATTTTAGTGTTCAGTGTTAAGTTGCAAATGTATACATTTATAGGAAAACCTGACATAGGCGGTGTTAAAGTGTGCATATTTGAAATGTTGTTTTCGAATGAATTTCATTAATTTTGGAACTGTTTGATGTGTGCAGCCTGCAAGAGGAAAGAAGAGCCACCGAGCAGCCAAGAACAGGCCCCTGCACCCAAGAAACCGCGTTTGGTTTTTACGGATTTGCAGCGCCGCACTCTGCAGGCTATTTTTAAGGTATGAGGAACACACGTATGTTTATGAATTATCACCGAGTACAATACAACAAACAAAAATACGAAGAATACATTTTCCATGTTAGTATCGTAAGCCTAGTTCACAATGATGCAGCGACTAGCGCGTTACGGGTAATAGACCGTTCAATTGAATTTCGTTCCCGTTCGTTTTATTTGGACGAATTAAAAGATACATAAGTATATAAGGAAGTTGCATGTACAAAGGGTTCGTCAAAAAAGTTCTAACGGGTTGAATCCACGTGAACTAGGCTTACGTGTTGCTATATGCTCAGCAAACGGCTCATGAGCGGAAAGTAACTTACTGTCTGTATACAGGGTGATTCTTACCTGCATTGCTTGGAATGGGCTTACTTGTGCTGCCAGTCTCCATTTCTCCTATTCATAGAATGTTTAAAAATTGACGAAACTTGGTACTTATGCTAAATACATGATGCTCTTCAACTTCGTAATTTGCACTAAGGTCGTAACTCTAACACTTGCAAAGATAGAAATTCAATGACCTTGAATGCTTCGACAAGGTCAACAAAGTTTTGGTTTATACATTCTTTAGGGAACGTTACCAAATGACGTCACTAGGTTTAGGGGTCGGGGGGTCGGGCAGTTGTGTTAAATGGTGATAAGGAGGTGAGGGTGTACAATAAGGTAAGTGACGCCTCTTTTATACTAGATATAATCAAGAGTATATGAAGGGGAGAGTATTCCACCTCCATAGGCTCCATGTTAACAACCTCGGTGCATGCTTAGCGCCCCCGTTGGCCATTTTGGAACTACAGCCAGCGGGATCTGCAAGCATGAATGTGACCATGTTTATAAAAATCATTAGCGGTAGTTACGCTGCTTTATAAATCGTTTAAACAAGGGTTTAAAAACATGGAATAAACACGAAACGTGGGCCATTACAATGATATTAAAATAAATCATCCTGAATATCATATCCAATTCTTGAGAAAAAGTAAGATTTTTCAAAAACGGTTTTAAATTTTTTTAAAACTTTTACAGCTTTTAATGTGGAATTGCATGCCCTAACACCACACGGATTGCATTTTTTGACTTTTTTATTGGTAGTTTTGCAAAAAATTAAAATGCGTACATGCAATAATTTTTCACTCAATTAATATTTATTTACTAATATACTGTTGTGATTTCCCGAAAAACAAAACTGTGTGGTCAAAGCTATGAATTAGAGGCACAAAAAATTTGATTCACATAAATGCTAGCAATCATTAATAATCTACCTTTTTGTGAAATTAAACGATAAAATCGATTAATATCGATATATTTCATTCAATGCTATCAAAAGTGCCCAATCTGACTAAAAGACAAAAGGAAATGCGATATCCATGCAAATATCGTGATTTTAGAGTAGTTGTATTACCAGATTGGGTTAAAATTTAGTTTGCCTGTCATATATTTTCCACGATGTCCATACTATCACAAAAATATGAGAATTATCGATATCAGACAATTCGCAACGCCCATTTACCATTTACCTCCGCCAGAGGGCGCGAGCGATGGGTGTACCGAGGTTGTTAACATGGAGCCTATGGAGCTTTGCATACTCTCCCGCTTTCTTGTACTTTGATTATATATGTTCAAAATGTGTTGGTTAAAAATCAATTTTTCTCCACAAAGATACAAACTGCTTGCTTTTATTCTGTGTATTGCCCGCCTGTTGACATAAGACTGGACTGAAACTGCATCCTACATTGTTACATATTTTGGCTATGTTTATGTGACAGTTAGTTTTGTTTTTGTCTGTTTCACCAGCATCATTTTCATTGCTAAACTAAAAAAAATACAAAAGTACATGCAGTGCACATTGCTTTGCCATAGTCGAATAAAAAATAAAAAATACAGGCAACAACCAATCGTAATACAATGATAATTACATGCTGCATCAATGCATTATGCGATATTATTATTTCAAATCCAACAAATCGTTTTACTAACAAGTTATATTTTCATATTTGAATAGCAATGCATCACATATTCGTGTATTCAATACAATGTGTCATCTGTATTCATCCATATACTTACCCAAGTTATTTAAATGCACTGACAACCAACAACAATTGGTATGATCTTTTTATGTTTTTTTGCAATTCCATGTACTTATTCGCCTGTCAACTCAGCTTCAGGCTGATTTCCTGCCATACCACATGTAAGTTTAAATACACACTGCCTATTTTCAAATTGCTGACAACAGGATCGATATCGAGCATTAATAGTTCATGAAAATGGAAGAAGGAACTCTAATGCTATTCTCGAAACGTTTATCAATAAATAAAACTATTCAGCATCCAATTACAAGTATGTAAGTTATGTATGTACAGATAATAGTAATTCAGATTCTTATTTATGATTACAATGTCTATTTGGTCCCGTACATAATTTTGTACTTGCAATTAATTAATATACTACATACATGTCTAAACATAATTGCTGAATATTTGATAAATCAGCTGTTTTTAGAAAAATATATTTTTCCTAGAATTTCAAATGGAATATCATATATAATAGGGATTTATTTTATTAAAAACTGAGTAATATTTATTGCAGAATATTAGTTAATGAATATTTGAAATAAATTGAATATTTGAAAGGTAAAATATAGGCAAATTTTCACATATCTTTACAGTATACCATATTGAAAATATACAATTTCACTCGTTTTTTAGGATTTTATGCATGACCAATTTACTGTGCACCACGTGTTTTAATTATGGTCCTTGTTGGACCTATGGTTTCACAACATCTCTCACCTATTTTGTGACGTACCATTATTTTTCACTGCGTTTGACGGCTTCACTTCCAATATGGCGCAGGATTGTTCTTGCATTTTACATTTGTCACCGGCAATAAGCAGATTCTTATTATTTTAACAACGTAAATCGATTGGAAAACTTTTCAAAATCAACCGTTCGACTCCAGTTGTGAACACGTGACCACATACAACCGTTTCAGAATAAAAGCGCTCCGGCGAGCGGACTGATGAACAATGAGATACCTGCGGATGCGGATCGATATCTGCCTTAATATCGACAAACGTATATTGCAAATAACTAGTTGTTTTCATTTAACTATGTAGAATACAAAGTTTACTTTCAGGTCTGTAATTTTTATTTGGGTTTGTCCTTCGAGCAGCGGGTTCTGTAGAAGATTTTGCCAGACCTCTGCGTCCCGATTTCCCGATTGGATATTGGAACGATTACGTCATGGCGGGCGCCATCTTGCAGAGGGTTCTGTATATTTCGTGTGGCCAGATCTCCGTGTCCCGATTGGTTGTTTAATCTTAGCGTGATCACCGGACGCCATCTTGCAGAGGGTTCTGTGAAGGGCGTTGACATATCTCTGTGTACCGATTGGCTGTATAATCTGAACGTCAACACCGGACGCCATCTTGCAGAGCGATGTAAATCTTGTTATGGAAACGTGAACCAATCAACGCTGTGAACGGGTTTGGCCATACTATGGAACCTAAATAAAGGGATCCAGAGCGGTGGTCAATCGTCCCGGGGGCGATATGACTGACTGATGAATGTAAACCGCGAGATCAAGGCCTTGGCGAGATGAATAATTTGGAAAAATACGACGAAATGCTGGAATTTCAGAACGAAGCTTTGCTGGAATTGTTTGAAGAAGATGGTCTGCTTATTATGGCGAAGTAAAGACCTTTTATTCTGTAATTTTCTTGTACCTAAAATATTTCGATTTTTAATCTATATTATTTCTATTTCAATTACAGAGGACTCGGTTTGGAATTTATATTCGCTAATCTTATGAAATTATATTGTGATTCGGGCAATCTTGTTATTGTAGTTGGTCTAAATAGCATGGAGGAAGTAAGTTGGGTGTTATTTTCCATAGTTAGGGTTAATTCAAACAATTCTATTTTTTTTTGCATTTACAAAAATAAAATAAGTAAATTTTCCAAACAGAAATTCATGTCAGATGTTATGGCTGCCAAATCTGTCACCCATCTGCCAAGATCAATGAAAGCAGATTGCAGTGTAAATGAGAGGTAATATTATTAATTTTTAAATCCTAAATATTTGTTAATTATTATAAAATTCAGTTTAATTAATTTTGCAGGAAAACAATTTACATGAAAGGAGGAGTTTTTACATTCACATCGAGAATATTAGTTGTTGATTTGCTGATGAACCGAATTCCTTTGGATTTAGTGACAGGGATTTTGGTCTACAAAGCCCACAGGTTAATGAATTACTGACAATTAATAACATATAATGGTATATTTTAGATATGTTCCTAAATGTCACGTTTTCTTTAACATTTATTGTAATTGAAATAGTTTTTATTCTATGTTTTCGTGATGCTTTTTAGCCGCACCAGTTTGATTTGAATAGGATAGAAAATTATAAATATGAAACACCTGTAAGTCTTATAGTGTATTTGGAGTGTATCAAAATGTTGCTATAATCCTCCTGTATTTTTAGTAAAAATTCCTATAATTTTGAAAAATTGAATATATTTTGTCTATAATTTTTCATATGATTTTAAAAATTAACTATATATTTTTAAAATGAGTTCATTTTTCCTAAAATTTTGTAAAATTATCTGTCTTTTCGTATATAATCTTGAAAAATTGTTTATATTTTTCCACAATCTTGAAAAATTAACTATATTTTCGATATAATTTCGAAAAATTAACTATAATTTTCAAAAATTAACCATAATTTTCATATAATTTTGAATAATTAACTATAATTTTCATATAGTTTTAAAAAATTAACTATATTTGTTAAAAAATTGAGTTCATTTTTCCTATAATTTTGTAAAATTAGCTGTATTTTCGTATATAATCTTGAAAAATTGTTTATATTTTTCCACAATCTTGAAAAATGAACTATTTTCTATATAATTTTGAAAAATTAACTATAATGTTCATGTAATTTTAAAAAAATTAACTATATTTGTTAAAAAATTGAGTTCATTTTTCCTATAATTTTGTAAAATTGGCTATATTTTCGTATATAATAAAATAAATGTTGAAAAATTGTTTATATTTTTCCACGATCTTGAAAAATTAACTATATTTTCTATATAATTTGGAAAAATGTACTATATTTTCTATATAATTTCGAAAAATTAACTATAATTTTCATATAATTTTGAAAAATTAACTATAATTTAGTAAAATGAACTATATATAATTTTCATATAATTTCCAAAAATTAACTATATATTTTTTTTAAAATTCAGTTCATTTAAATTTCTATAATTTTGTAAAAAATAGCTATAGTTTCCTATAATCTTGAAATTTTGATTATATTTTTCCTATAATCTTGAAATTTTGATTATATTTTTCCTATAATTTTGAAAAATTAGCTGCATTTCTCCTATAATTTTGAAAATTGAATGTTATCTTATAATTTTGTAAAAATACTATATTTTTAAAACCAAAAAATCTTATATTTTTTGAAACTTCCTAATTCTCTTGACAGTTTATAAACAAAATTTATAATTATTTCTGCTATTTGATTCAACGTAAAATGCATATGATAGATATTTTTGTTCACTTTAACTGATTCATTGTAATTTTACATGTTATAAATATGTTTTGGATTATTTCAGAGTTGTGGAATCGTCCCAAGAAGCATTTATAATGAGACTTTACAGAGATAAGAATAAGGTATACTGACGCGTATACATGCATTTCTCATTTCCAAATTTATTTATAATATCTAAAATATATATTTGTTTTTATAAACAGCACGGATTTATAAAAGCTGTCTCTGACAGTCCAATCTCATTCACTCGTGGTTTTTGCCCAGTTGAAAACATAATGAAAAACCTGTTTTTGAAGAAACTTTACTTGTGGCCGCGTTTCCGTCTTTCCGTAAATACCAATTTGGAAGCCCACATGGTTAATAAATATTGTTTTAATAATTCCTGGTTCAAACCTTTTTTAATAAAACTGTAATTACATTTTGTAATTCCTGTTTAATTTTACAGTCTAAAGTTGAGGAATACGGGATGAAATTGTCGCCGGATATGGACGCGATTCAAACGAGTCTCGTCGAATTGATAACCGTGTGTGTAAAAGAGATCAAAAAGTGCAACCCTATTGTATGTAATATAGTTAAATACTTTTTATACTTATAACAAATATTTATGAAATGTTTACTTTTAATTTTTAAATTTAAATAGGTGGACACCGAAGATATCACGGTCGAAAACGTGATAAGTAAAGCGTTTGATAAAATAATAAAGCTTCAATTGGATCCAATTTGGCATCAATTATCTTCAAAGACCAAACTACTAATAAATGATATTAAAGCACTACGGCATCTACTCATGTAAACAATTTAAAATTTAATTTCGAAATTATGCATTAAAAGTTATTAAATAGGCCTAAATGTAATGTTTTTATATTATAATTACAGGAGACTTACACAGTGCGATTGCATAACATTTTACCATATGGTAGAGGAAATTAAAACATCTGAGAAGGCGAAAAGCAACGTGGGTTGGCTGTTTATGGATGCGGCTGACAAATTGTTTCTTCGGACGAAAACCCGCGTTTTCGGACCGCCCGATAAGTTTAAGAATTTTAAAGATTTGAACGAAGAAGGAGGGAAATCAAAAAGGAAGAAAGGTTGTGTTACTGTTTGTTCTAGTTTTTGGTATGTCAGAATATATTTTAATTGGGATTAACTTCTTTAAACAGTAACTCCGAAACTGGACGGCAATCCGAAATGGTCGGCGGTCACGGGAATTTTGGAACAGATCCGAAAGGAAGTTGCCGCATATCAAGTTCCATCCCAATTTAATCACGTGCTTATTGTTGCAGGAGATGACAGAACATGCAGACAATTACACAAAGTACGTAACGTGACTGCAACTTTTAAACATAAATCCGAAGAAACAGTGCTAAGTTCAAAACCGAACAACTAGCCCCAAATCCGAAACGGACTGTACGGCACACTCAAAACCGAGTGTACACAATTATATAAAAACTAATTGTAAGCTTTCATATAAATTGAAACCTGCCTATGGTGGTAACCTGTCTATGGTGGAAAGTTTTGCCTTCAGATTCCACCACAGACACGTTTTTACAGTGAGTATTTAAAAAGTTCTAAAAATGTATGCAATTATATAAAAATTATGTGTAAACAGTCATATACAGTAAAACCTGTCTGTGGTGGAATCTCAAGTGACTGAGTAAAAAATATCCACCATATAGACAAGTTTTTCCAGCATAGAGAGGTTTTTTTCGAAACACATTTATCATGCAGTCTATGGTCACAAAAAAGGTCACATTTTGCACCATAGACAGGTTTCCATCATAGACTGTTTCCACGATAGACAAGTTTCCACTTTAGGTAGTTTCCACTATAGACAGGTTTTTCCGACTTAGAAAGGTTTTGAAAAACATTAATAAATTATAGTGCAGTTTACGGTTCAAAAATAAATCAAATTTTTCACCATAGACAGGTTTCCAGTATATAGACATTTTCCACGATAGACAAGTTTCCAGTATATAGACAGTTTCCACCATAGACAGGTTTGACTGTATAGTACAGTATAACCAAGGTAAAACCTGTGCATGGTGGAAAATTTGATCTGTTTTTTGGGTGACCGTAGATTGAATCGATTGAATGATAAATGTTTTGAAATTTAACATCACCATGCTGGAAAACCTCTGTGGTGGAAAGTTTTTCCTGACCATTAAGATTCCACCATAGACAGGTTTTACTGTACTATGTCTAGTTCTATCACAATAATTGCGATTAAAATTTAAAAGTAGATTTTAAAAGAGTTGCGCATTTATCGTAATAAATATATTTTCGTATTAAAATTGTGACAATTTTTTGTGGAATAAATCTAAATTATATTTTAAAATATCCTGCTCTTCTTAAATATTAGGTTTTGTCAAAAGGAGAAGAAGCTTTACTGTCAGACTTGTACGAGAGATTTGTCGCGTCGTACGATCCCGACGTGAAGTTATCGGCATCGGAAGATGTCGAACCAGAAGACGATGAAGTAACCATGTTATTAAATGATGTAGTGCAACCTGCAGCAGTTAATTCAGAGGTATGTAATAATATCTAAAAATTGTTATTTTAATAAAAATTAATTTTGATATTTTTATTGTATTGTCTTTAGAAGGAAAGCGAACCAATCAAATTAGACGATGACCAATCTAATCCTGAATTTTCTCCTATCATTGTCATAAAACCACTGAAAGACCGTGTTGATCCATTTTCCATACAGAAAACATTGCAGAGAATTAGACCACGATTTATCATCATGTACGATACGGACGTTTCATTCGTACGTCAACTTGAGGTGCAGCTATTACGAAATAGGCTTAAAGTATGGCGGCCATCTTGTTTCAATCCGAAATCAAAATGGCGTTTAAAATGCGTGGAAATCTATAATGTTTGCTATCTTAGGCATTCCTGCATTGTGGCCTTCACATTTATGTACATTTTAATGGAATCTATGCTTTATTTCTTTCGAAATCGTTGTAAATACCCGATAAATCGTCTGCTACGGTGGCGGGAAAACGTAACCGTTTTCAGAAATATTTACAGAATAAGATGCTTAGGGTTGAAGGAATGTTTACAATCATAATGTTTACAATATTACCTTCATACACTCTTGATTATATTTACATTAAATACGATTTCGACGGGAATTTGTAAGTTTTAAACAACAAGATGGCCGCCGTCTTTGTTACGAATAGGCCTAATATGTGTTATATCATCAACTCTTGGTTATATTAGTTGTTTAAATTGTTGTTTTGTGTGATAGGTATTCAAAGCTGCTAATCCTGACATCGATCTGAAGGTTTACTTGTTGCTTTACGTCGATTCGGCGGAAGAACAGAGTTATTTGAATTCGATGCGGAGAGATAAAGATGCGTTTGAAATGCTTATCAAACAGAAAGCTGTAAGTAAACCTTTTTCCTTATCGTTTCCTAAATGTTTTAAATGGTTATACAAAATAATTTGAACATTATTATATATAACAAGCTAACAATACATGCCAATGCAAAATGGCGAGGATGTAATCGCGGGTTTTACATTGTTATTGTAAAATAATTATTAGACGTACATTTCTTAAATATTTTTTTAATTACTTGGCTTACTTGAAAGATAATGGGAAAAATTATTCCATTACTATATCTCCATTATTAACATCGTAACTAATTTTAAGGCACACCCGAGAATTAAACCGAAACGACTCGATCGCGCGCAATACTTAAGTTGGAGATTTAACGGATTAATATGTAAGTTAGTTTAATGTGTTCTGTGTTTTAGGGAATGGTTATACCTGAAGAAAGAGATGGACTTTCAGGTGATCATCCGGATCTTATAAGAGACCCGAGAAAAGCGAACGAGACGGTGAATCCGATCGACACTCGTCGAGGTGGCGTGCGTGATCTTGTTCCCGCACAACGAAAGGTTAACGTTAACCTGCTGAAATAAAGTATATACTTTTCATGACATTGTTGATTTATAATTCATTTTAACTATTGTGGCAATAGATTATAGTGGACATGCGCGAGTTCCGCAGCGACCTTCCGTCGTTGATTCACCGACGCGGAATCAATGTTGAACCGATGACTTTGGAAGTTGGTAACAGTTCTTTATAATAAATTCAATTGCATTAACTACTGCTGACACACACACAAATTATTAATGCACTGATATTCTATTACGTAAGTTACATATAAAAACTTTTGTTCTTGTCGTCGCGCACAAATGCACAAATTTTTGTTTTACATTATTAATTTTACAAATAGCAGGAATAAAGTAATTATTTGCTCTATAACAGGGTTCATAACATGTAAGGGAAACCTAGTTAGAAATCTGGAAAGTCAGGGAAATTAGATTTTAGTTAAAAATTCAGGAAATTTAGATTTTAGATAAAAATTAGCGGGAATGTATATTATACAATTTTAGTTAAAAAGTCAGGGAATTTATATTATACAATTTTAGTTAAAAATTCAGGGAATTTATATTTTAGTTATCAAGGAAAATTAGATTTTACGATTTTATTTAGAAATTAAGGAAATGTAGGTTTTAAAATAGTTAAAAATTAAGAGAATTTAGATTTTACTTAAATACTGTAAAATCTCAGAATTAATTTGCCAATATTTTTGCCAAATCCTTGTAAACTCATGATAATTTATAATAACAGATTATAAGTATTCCAAATGCCTAGTTTGTATATAACCTACTAAAGTATGGATTTTTAACCAAGAAAATAACAATTTGGATGTTTTTACGCGAACAGGTTGGCGATTACATATTAACTCCTGACATCTGCGTGGAAAGGAAAAGTATCAGCGACCTGATTGGTTCATTGAACAGTGGTCGTTTATTCAATCA
>JAQIWR010001153.1:0-14902 GCA_034695945.1 Glomeris hexasticha
CAGCCAATGAAAAACATTAGCTGAGCGTCTCGCACATCGACAGAACACAGCTGCTACTCCTGAACACAACTGCTACTCCTGAACACAACTTTATAACTCCTTGCCTAAACCAAGGAATGCAAAGGGGTAACATATGAACCAAACTAACCTATATTCATCTAATTGATTTGATTCAGATAAAGTGGTTGTTATCAGCGATCCGCATCGACTCGGCAGAGATTGAGTTGAAATAGGCTATAACCATCAGGATCTTCTATCAGGTTGTACTGAAATAGACTATACCAAGCAAGATAACATCTGTTGCGCACTACTTTCGAATAATGTTTGCAATGTTAACATAAAATACTAGTTTCTCCCACAAGACTGTCGGCAGCTAATCACAATGCTAGGTTCAATTGTCTACTTTTTCTAATGAAACAGGCTTTAATATGTTCTATCCCGATACAAGGTACGATCCCGTGGACAAGAGGGCAGTGGACATCGAAGAGGAGGAAGAAACGCGTAAGAGCGAGACGAACCGGTGGATCGAAGACCATTTCGGCAGTCAAGACCTAGAGGACAGTGGCCTAACAAGGAGTGTCAGTACAAGTACACTCTCCCACCTGCAGGACTCCGAAGGCAAAGTTCGAGCTGATGTTGCCGACACCCTCAAGAAGACCCATTACCTTAGGAGGCAGCAGGTACCTCAAGGCAAGTTCCTCCGCAAAGGCCCCGCCCCCCAACCCCCACCTGCACCTCCTCCTCCCCCGGTTCTCAACCATCAACCAACCTCCAGAACGAATGGGCACACTTCAACTCTACCCAAGAAGCAATACTACCTTGGCGAAGACCCTGGAATCGGGGAACGGTTCACGGGAATGACTTATAATCACTACGTGAGACCCATCTACAAGTCCGAATCTCTTAGGGACATCAGCACATTTAGGAACGGGTACGTTGGGCCAAGCACCCCTCCGGTAACCCCAATTAACCCTCCGGTGTTCAGTTCCACCCCAAAGTTTGCCACCTTGGGACGCGAGGAACGAGTGACTTCCAGCGCGCATAGCAAGCAACCTGCCGTTAGAACTGGATCCTTACCGTCCGAAGCCAACGGCAACGGAACCACTTCTCAAAGACACTACGTGGATGTGGAACATCACCAGAAGACACCTTCCACTAAGGTGTACCACCAGACTAGCGAGAGCAGCAACTTGAAATCTTACACTACCTTACCGCGGGTTACCAAGGCAACCAAGGTCTCCCATAATGCAAACGGGCGCCACGTTGAAAAGGAGAAGCTTCCAAAGGCATCTATCCTGAAAACGAGCCATCGCAAGTCACCCGTACCCCCTGTTGCAACACCACCATCCGTTTCGGCCATCATCAACTCCTTCCGTTCCAAGGAGTTCCTGGAACGGGAGAATTCCATCATAACTATGCGCGATGATGAATCGGTTGCCGATAACCGTTTCTCCGGATACAGTCCCAGGCCCTCTATACTGAAGACCACTCACGAGTACGTGGAACCAGTTGCCCCAAGGTCACTTAATTCCCCCGTAAACTCCTCGAGGAACACCAACTCGCCATCCTTACAATCTCCCGTGAACACCTTACGGAACAGCCACGCGTATAACAAGAACAACGTATCCGGATCATCGCGTAAACAGCACGTGATCAAGATCTCGATCCGCAGTGACGACAGTGATTACGGGACACCGGTCAACAGCCCTAAGATCAACGGGAACGGTAACTTCCCCCTGACTTCTCCCCAGAACTCCGAACGAGACCGTAGTTACAATGACAGCATCGTTAAGAACGCGATCAATTCGCTTCTGCGAAATAAACCAGCCAATGCCAACGTGTCTAACAGTTACCAGGACTATTCCTATTCATCCTTGTCCAGGAGCAACAAGAGTTCCGGGTCGAACTTGGGTGGTAGTAGAACATGGCTGACGGTTAGTACACCCAATGTGAACAAGCTGGAGAACATTCAGGTGGTGAACCCGGTGAGGAAGATACGTAAGAGTAGCCAGGGTGAGGAGCAGTCCTATAATCAGACTAACATGAACCGTAGTCAGTCCATAGGAAGTTTGAACAGAAGAGGTTTCCCAGCATCCTATGATGAGGAATACTCTTATGGATCATCCTCTGGAGAATCCCCATTGCCTTCTAACCATTACCCCAGCAATACCCATACTCCAGCTAAATCCCATACGAAACAAAGAGATCTAGAAGGTGGATTGAACCATCAGACGAAACGAAAGCACCAGTTCATGCAAAGACTCCTGGAACATGAGAACAATGAAGGCAGACAATACTATCAAAGTTCCCCTAAAGAACGTAACGGTACGTGGAGAAATGGTAACGGTGTGGCAACCACCGGCATGTACTCCTCATCTTCGCCAAGTCCCCCAACATCCCCGGTTCACGGTCACCGTATCAAGCTACCTTCTTCCATCCCTCCCCCCGTTAGGCCTACCAGGTCCCCTCCCCCACCCTTAACTCGTCCCTACTCCCCCAGTAACTACTACGATGATTACAACAGTAACAAGGTGTCATCCAGGGTTGTCGTGGGCAATTCGGGAGGTTATTCGGTGAACTCTTCGCCGAGTCCTCCTGGGACGCTACACTCCCGGCGTCCTCCGTCACCGATTCCACCGACAAGAGATCATTCATTGGGTAATGATGAATACAATGGGCACGTGAGTGTCGCTAAGGTCACTTCGGGCAGCTCAAGAGGATCCGATGCCTCATCCTCAATCCCGGAACGTGTTGAGGTGGTTTCGAAGAAGAAGGTGACTACGACGACGGTCAAGAGGAAGGAGGTGGATCATCCGGATCGTTACCAACCTCCGGTGAGGGTCAACACGCGCAATTGATGAAGAAAAGTAGATGGTCCACATCGTACAAGGCATGTGACCTTAGTGTTCCGGAAGCTACCTTGTATCCAAGGATGATTAGACCAAGTCTTTTAAAGTTTGATTTCGGTGTGGGAAGCTTTTTGCCACCCCTTGGATACCTTGATGAAGAAGGTTTTCAGACATAAATCTTCTATGGATCATGAACCTTCTATGGAACTGATGGTTCCAGACACCGACCAAGATTGTGCAGTTTGGTCCATGTCCAAGACCTTAATGGTGCATGTCAGCCAAGAGATCAATCAATGCCTCCCAAGGGTCTACTTGCAACGTTAAAGGTGAACTGACAGGGCGGGAAAACTGGACTGTGACCAACTTTGCTATTCGGTAGAAGTGGTGGACTTGTCACCTTTGGACAGCCACGATTCGCCAAAAGTGGAGGTTAACTGTTAATTGATCACGCCCTGTCAGTTCACCTTTAACATACAATATAGATACGGGCCATTGTGTCATGTCAGTGTTAATGAAGTATAAAAAACCTGTCTATGGTGGAATATCTCAAGGGACCTTACCAACTTTTCACTATAGACCGGTTTACCAGCATAGAGAGGTTTTTCTTTTTAAAACATCTATCATGCAGTCTATGGTCTCAGAAAGTAAAACTTTCCAACATGGACAGGTTTCCACCATAGACAGGTTTCAGTGTGGAGGTGGGTCACGTCAGACTCTCTTTAGCCCTATATTCCTTTTCACGAAAGTTGGGTTCCATTGCTCCTCCTCCTTGGGGTTGTCTGTTCTAAATGGGTCTGTAAGCCCAAGGAGGAGGAGCCATAGAACCAATCTTTCCTGAAAAGGACTATAATATAACTGAGCCTGTTTTTGTTACTTTTGGGCTAAACCATTTAAGATTATTTAATAATTTGCTGTATTCTTTAAAAATCCATGGAAATAATATTATGGTGTGATTAATTAGAAAAATTAAGTTCAGGAGGACTAAGGCTAATATAGTTGTAACCAATATAATATCGGTATTTTTGTGCAAATACGGTGAAAATATCGAGATGTATCGATTTGCGTGTCGTCACAGGGACTTTTGATGAAAATGAAGCCAAGATGTGAGATTGCCATTCCAAGAAAGTTGCATATTCAATCGTGCCATATACACCGACATGACCATCAAGATGGCCTCTTGTTACATTCACAATGCTTTTTAAAATTTGAAATATAATTCTGATTGTGAATGGGGGAGTCAATCGTGCCAATAAATTGTGAATCGGCTTCTCGTATAATAACTGTAAACGTATCGGTGTACGTGTATTCGATACATATTTAAAATGAATACTTGTTGATATGGCTGAGGTTTATTACTTTTTCATCTCTTTAAATACGATTATGTATGAATATCGATAGGGATCGATACTAACTTTTAGGTTGAAATAATTTTTATTCGTTCTCTTAATTCCCTTCGTTCCAACGTTATCGTCTTATTTTTAAGATAATTGTCACTTTTTTACAAAACGTTGCAAAAAAGTGCATTTAAACGGTGTGTGTGTAATTAATAATGTGACAAGTTCCCAAAATTTTGTTTTGGGTTAATTTGTGTTGCAATACGTGTGTGTAAACTTGTTATTAATGTTGTTGATTTATCAATATACATCATATTTGGGCAGTTTTCTCTTGCAGTTTGTCCCGGTCTTACTTGATGTGTACAGTTTCATCATCTGAGTTAAATTTCCTTCCGTTTGATAGGTCACAATGTATGTATCTGTAGGTCACGTGGGCAAGGGCGGTCTGTCGCAGCGCCATCTGGTGCGATTTCGACGAAAGTCTCGGTTTGGTCGCGTCGCCTCAACGATTTTAAAGCCGATCGAAATGGGTTATCGGTTTGTGAAATGGGTCTTTAAGAGATGATATGCGACAAATGTAATAGTAACACGCATCGTGGAACATTTATATGATGCATTTCAGAGGAAATTTTGAAGCAAAAACGCCGTTTTCTTATTTTGCATGCAACTCAAGGTAAGCGTGTTTTTTTAATTCTATTTTTTGCGCCATTTTGATTATGTAATAATGCCGGAAATATCGTTGCGGAATGACCAACTACACTCTTATCGTCAACTAATGGCCCAGGAAATTGAAGTTTTCGAGCTCGATGACCGCTAAACACGGCCGAAATGGAAAATGCGTGTTTGGGGTTTGTGACGTCACGCGAGATACGAGTTGACATTCGATTTTTCGAATGCTGTTTATAAAATGTACTACAATGTTGCGTGGGACGCGCACTCAAGGTCGGAAAGGTGTTGCCAACTTTTCAAGGTTGATTCACTCGTTCACGTTCACCTGTTGACTTTTCATTTGACGCCCAGCACCATATAAGTGCAATCGGAATGGCAAATTGCGAAATAAAAACTAGTTTCTGCTTGACATTGCTCGTTTCGGACGAAAGTAGCGAGAATCCGCCATCTTGAAATCGCCATTTTTAACCTTTATCATCATTGACATTCTTCGTTGATGAACATGCGTACTTGTATGTCAATAAATCTAATCTTGACAAAAATGGTAAAGTGGTGTGATAAAACAAGTCCTTTCGTTTTATTGCACCTGTTTATCTTCAATAATAATACCTAAAAATTATAAGACCGCACGTCAACATTTACATCACCTTTAATTATGTGATTTCACCTTGGACAAGATTTCACATAGTAATAACGGTTAAAAATGTATTAAATAAATGGACCTGGGAGGGGTGGAGCAATTTGAACATTGAACATCAAATTGTATATGAAATTATGGTTGAACCCTTGGTTGAACAAATAAATTTTTCCCTGGACGTCTTTTATGGATGATCCCTGTTGATGACGTCACAGTGCCTCGATTTCGCGTGTGACGTCATCGACAGATCTCCCGGTGAAAAATCCAAGCTTGCTCATTTTCTTTTGAAAAATAATCCAGCCAGAATAGTATTTGTCAAACTCGCGCACTGCTCGATCCGACTGTTCCAAGCCAAAGAAACAATTAGTTAAACGCTCTATTGTTCGTTAATCGAAAATGAGGGGTGTGAGCCGGATTTATCCCTTACAGAAAAATACTGCAGTCTGCATGTGCAATTTAATGGTACTTTTTTACGTTTTTATGAATGAAAAGTGCTCAAACTGCAGTATTTTTTCTGTAAGGTATGACGTCACCTCTTTCAACAAAAACTACTTTCTCGATCAAATCCAATGAACGAACAATAGAGCGTTTATGTGATGGTTTAATTGGCTTGGAGCACTGCGAGACTGCGAGTATAACAATTATAGTTGGTTATGGTTTTCTGAAATATGCGTAGTTTACATTGTGAAAGAGTCGGGTGTTGAAGCGCCATCTAGCGTAGTTGCGTCGTTGGTCGAGTTGAGTTAACGAAATTCTATCGCGTTGCGGCGCTCCTGTTAATAGTCGTACAGCGATAAATTGAATCGTAGTTGAAAATGGCGCCGATTTCGAATTAACGCTGCATCTCGAGGCGGTTCAAAGTTAGTATACTTATTTATTATGCACGTTAATACTCGTTTCATGCCCTTTTTTCATTTTTGTGCAACTTCTACGCGTTTTGTTTGTTATTGAATACAACAAACATCGTTAATTAGGCTTATTGATTTAGAATTGTATACGATCGATAAAGTATAATGCCAAATTCTTTTTTCGATTTTATTATTTATGGAAACTCTTGTACAGTATACACAAATTATTTATCCGTTTTATCTTTATCTAAGCTAGAATGAAGACATTTTATTAAACCACACATTGCGAGCATCAATTCGTCCCGTCTTTTATTTTCTTCCGATATTCTCTTCTCCTTTTCAATTTCCAACTCCAATCTTCTGGATTCCAGAGCCAATTGTCTTTCTTGCCATTCTTCCTTCTGCTTAAATCTCAACAACTCCATTTTCATATCGTGCCTGTATCTTTCTTTTATTATATCTTCATCCGCCACTGTACGTGTCCTTTTCGCGCTGATTCCACTTGGAATAGGATGATCAGGTTCAGGGGATGCTGCAATATTATTATAAATTAGAATTTTTGCATTATATAGTAGAAACAAAATGAAATGGCCAGAATTTCTTACAAGATCTTGACAGCGATTCTGCTACTTCAGCATCGACCTGTACCCTTTCTTCCAATTGTCGTTTATTATTGGCTCCTCCGCCAAAGAAATTATTACCACTGTTAAAATTGGTATTATTAACTTGTTCGTGAAATTCTCCATATTTTGAATCTAAACCAATCTCCATTATGAGTGGGTCATTTTCTTGTTCTTGGAGATTTATAATTTCTTGGAGAAGTCCTACTCGTTCAGCTTTTTGTTCTTCTGTACCGGCTCTATATTAAATAAAGTAAAAATTATTTTAATATTGAATTATATATACCTACAGTAATGTTAATATGTGAGTTCAGTTAGTTACTTTGACTCCAACTCATCCTTCTTTAATTTCCTGATCAGCAGTTCAACTCGTTCCTTCGCAGTCCTTGGTTTTAAATCGTAATTATACAAATCCATAAGATTATTACAAACGCTGGT
Source organism: Glomeris hexasticha (assembly GCA_034695945.1). Taxonomy (NCBI): domain Eukaryota; kingdom Metazoa; phylum Arthropoda; class Diplopoda; order Glomerida; family Glomeridae; genus Glomeris; species Glomeris hexasticha. The sequence goes on from JAQIWR010001153.1 coordinate 7,396, forward strand.
CCATTTTTCTTTGCGATGAAGCCAGGGATTTGCAGATACTGTTGCCTTCAAAAGTTCAATATCTCTTTCGATATTGAATAAAAATCGAGACTGTCTCTGGAAAAAATGATATAAATAGTAGACAATATATTAGATTATTTTAGAATGTTAAAAAACTAGCAAATAAATTAGTATGCGTACATTTTAAATGAAAAATATGTTTGAGATTGGGGGACATACACAAACCATGTTGATAATATTCCAACTGTTATATTTGTTATATAGGAAATAAAACAGGGCCATAATTTTAACCCAAGACAAAATTGTCTGCAGGATTGTGCATAATATGCAGAAATGGTTAAGCAGGACCCTCTGCACACTTCTGCAGGAAATATTAAGGAGTTTTCCTGCACGTGAACAATTTTTAATGGGTTAACCAAGGTGCAGAAATAAATCTGCACAGTCCTGCATGACGTGTGCTGCAGGAACATATTTTGTGCAGGAGAAGTTCTAGTTTCCTGCAGGACTATAATTATTAAAATTGGCATACGTGAATTCTGCAGGGTCCTGCACAATTAGTAAATTCACTAATTAAACATAAATGCATTGAGATTAAATATTAAATATATATAATTATATAGCATATCGATTGGTACATTATAAAATCTGCTTCAATTTCACCCCCCTCCCCCCGCCCCTACTGCGAATAGTCAGCAATGCTTGTGCACGCCCCTATGCATGACGCCAAATTTTGCAGTTAATTTTGCTCAAAAAAGCCGTACGAAAACAATAAACATGCAGCGATTATGACGATCTTTACTTTCTCCGGTCTGAATGCGTTGGATACCGACTGCAAATCCATGAAAACACCACGGAGAACTGTGATCGTTCTACGGGTCCAGTGGAGCTGCAATCACGGGAAATGGGCGTGGCCAACGTAACGATGTTCGTACGAGCGCCGTACGTTTTCCCGTCGGCCTATCGGCGACGTGGACGTAATTCGTAAGGAAAGTGGGCGGGGTTACGTATGAGAGTAGTGGGCGGAGCTACGTTTAAAGCCACGTCTGACGTTACCATATGGGAAATCTATTTCTGTATATACCTACCTGTACTGTATACAACATTCTGTGTGAATTAGTAAGTGTTCAAAATGATATTTAATTAGGCTTATTTGTATATTACAATTCCCAACATTACCATAATATTTTCCTGTTTATTTGTAAATGGTAATTAATGTAATTTCTGAAATTATAAAATTCAGGTAAAAGGAATTCAGTTTTATCTTTCTTCCCATTGGTTGACGACAGGGTTGTAAAGAAATCCAGTAATTAAAGGAAGCCACGCCTACTCAAATGCTTTTAAAATATATAATAGTGAAAATTACTTTGTAGTTTGAATTAATTGGTTTGTACAATAATTATTTAAAAAAAAAATATTGCATAGTATTATTATAATACAGTATATCATGTCCATGGTGGAAACTCTTTATTTTGGAAACCTATGTGTGGTGGAAATTTTTACTTTTTTTGGAACCATAGACTGCATGTTAAATGTTTTAAAAAAACCTCTCCATGGTGGACATTTTATCCGGTCTAATGAGATTCCACCATAGACAGGTTTTACTGTAATATTACACCCTGTTACTGTTCTCTATATATAGCAACTGGAAATTGAATTGAGAAAAATACAAATTGGAAATTCAGATTTAAGATGGAATTTAGTTTAAAATATTTTATTCATTAAAATTTTAATTTTAAATTTCACTTCATTTTAATCTTAATTAAATTCGTTCAATTTTATCTAAATACAATTCAAATGACGTGATTTAGTTCACAACTGGTTAAACAACAATTGTCCCACTTTAAATTTGAATTTATCCCACTCGTCCCCACACTTTAAAAATAGTGACGTCACACGGTCGGTCACGTGACACCGATTACGGGTCAATGGCAACAATGGGCTGAACTTTTTCGCGCACAAAATTTGCAAATTTGTCGGTAATGTTTCTTTTTTTGAACACATCGGACCTTTTATCATAATACAGTCAAAGTGCAGGTTCACAAACCGACCTTTTATGTGACCCGGCCTAACATAATAGAGTTTGGTTTTTGATGGGCGTGGCCACGGTACTTAAGCCCCGCCCACATCCCGAAGTTTTCCTTTTGTTGCAGTGTGTGTTGTTTTTTTTGTTTACGGAGATTTTTTGTGCAGGTATTTTGGAAAAGTGGACAGGCAGGTTGCCGCCTTAAAACGCTGTTCACTTTCACCATTGGCGATGCCGAAGAGGACGGTGACGTCACTGGATGACGTCACAAGCAGCAAAACTCAAGCGCACAACTTGCACTGGAGAACTGCGCCCAAAACAATCTCCCTAAACAACTGAGGTAAGTAAGTAAAGTCACTTGTTATTCTTAGTGCATTTATATCTTAATTGCAATACTAAATTCAGACGAAATATTGATTGTCACGTGACCAAAATGCGAGTTGACAGTTTTGATTTTGTTGCAGAATGATGACATTGGGTATGTCCAAGTAAGTTATGTATTATAAAACTGAAGCAGGTAATACTGTATTGCATTTTAAATGTGAAATTATATTAAGGAAAAGGAATATAATTTAGTATGTGTGATAATATTATTATAAATGAAAGTACATAAATTAAATATTAGTTGAAATATGATTTAAAAATTGGTATAATTTAAATATCAGTATATATAAATTAACATTTTTACAATTTGTTTGTTTAATCAATGCAATAATTTATGATAACAAGTACATTTTCATTACTATAGTTTATATTTTAGTAAAGCCATTTTATTTTTCCAATATAATGTTTAATATAATAATTAATAATGTTTAACAAGGAATTTAAAATTGAGAATGACAACACATGTAGTTTATTTGTTTAAAATGTTGGAATATTTTGAAAGTGAAGATTTATCGCATTCTTATTACATGTTAAAAGTTTTTTCCCTGCACCCCCCCCCCCCCCTCCTTTTTGTATGGCATGAGTAATAAGTCTTTGCAAGAAAATGGGACTTTGGCTGTTGAAATATCGAAGACCTTGAATTACACCTTCATTATTACGTCCTAAAACCTTGCTAAAACTTGGAAAATTTTGGGGTCAGAGCCATTTTCATGGTTTTCTGATCAACTCTAACCCAATTATTGACCCCCCCCAAAGAACCTGTTAATCTGAAAAAAGAAGCTGGATAAAAGATAAGTAAATGTGTTGTTAGAATAGTAATTTAAAAAATTAATAAATGTACATTTTTTGGAGCATTCACCTCTTTTAATATGTGCATTTCAATTAACTATTGTACCATGCGGTGGTACCTTAATTCATGCAAACAATGAAATAGTTTTTCCTTCATTTTTCCCTTTCTCAAAAAAGTTATCTGTCCTACTAAATATTACTTTGCTATAAATAATTTATGGTTATTTTATGAATTAAAATTGCTCCAATTTCACAAATGAACTTAGTATTGCATCACGTAAATGATAGAAAATATTTTATTACCTGGAACGCAGCGCCCCCTGGTGTCTATAAATGTCCCAACGTTTAGGAACATAGTAGGAATCTTTTTATTTTATTCACATAATTTAATTTTTTTCTTTAAACAATATAAAACATAATATAATATTTAATTCCAGTTCTGTTCTATAATAATACTTTAGCACATTTAATATTTACTTCCTGATAAATGCAAATTTATAGTGCATGACAACAAAACTAAGTAGGAATTTGAAACACTTTTAAACATTATAAAGGCCAATATTAATGGTCGTATAAATTGTAAAATATTATTACGAAAAATTGGAAAGTATACTGGGAAAAGTAATAATTTCAATGATAGTCAATAATAATAGTAATTTTGTAATAATTGTATAGTAATGCATGGCCAAGCATTCATGTTCATGCAATGGCCAATAGCTGCATGTTTTAAAGAAAGAATGTGGCTTTTAAAACAAGTCACCATTTCAAGTTTCAAGATCAGAATCTTAAGAAGTAGTTGCATGCAGAAATTTCTGCTTTGTCATACACATTGTAATTTTTTTCTGTAACACTATATTGTTTTTTTTTTTTTGTGTAGCGAATAGTTAACACCCATATCGACCTGGTTTTGTTTTACAGTTTACAGCATTGATTTTGAGTACATAGGCCTACTTCTCACTGTATATACCCACCTGCACATCATTATTGTTATTAACCTCGAAGATTAGGAAGCATCAATTTTGAACTGTCCCACACAATGGCCGCCATTTTGAAACTACATCAAATATTTTAAAAACTATCTGCGTCTGTTTGGCACAAATTGCACAGTTTGTGGGCGAAGCTGTTTTCCCAGCATGCAATTGTCCCATGCAACCGGTCAACCGGCTGAATAATAATTTGTAGCATTTCCAAAAATGGTCTCAAGGATTTGCTCGATTCTCATTGGTCGTTTTTTTTGCACGTGGGTGGGACGAAAGTCATCACTCTATTACGATACACCAATTATTGTTATGAGCGATTTCCTTTTCCTTCAATCATTATTTACACTTTATTGTAACATAATTGGTATACAGGGTGGTACAGAAATAACGAAACACTGAGTAGTCTCAACTCAAGATTGCACATTTCAGCGATTGTTACAAAATTAAGTAAGTTACATCAAGTTTGCATCATGAAAAGTTTTTCTGGCTTAAATATTTACTCAATAAAGCAAGAACTCAATGGTGAATCGCTGCAACCTTGAGTTGAGACACACTATAGTAATGTTCAATTTTGTTGAGTATATAAGTATTTGCATTTTATTTGATGCATGTGAATAAACTGTTAATATTTGGTCCATTAGGCCATATTTTACAAAACGGATGTCTACAAATTTAATTTACTTAATATTACTTAATTTTAGGCCAGTAGGACTATGTAAATAATTTAAAAGATTACATTTAATTTGAAGGATGTGAGTTATTAATTAAGCGCAATTTGTATAAGCTTATATGAATTATTAAATGTAATCCCCCCTATTATTCAATATATGATTTGATATTTCCGAAAATTAATATTATTATTTGTGTATTAGAATAAAAATCTATGATGTACTTTATTTCGAAAATTTTATTTTTTGGGTACATAGTACAGTCGAACCCGGATGTAAGAGACTTGACGGGGATTTCGGAAATGTCTCTTACATCCGGTTTTCTCTTACATCCGGGTCTCTTTAGCACGTAATTCCTATACCTTGATCGAGTTCGGGACTTTCATAAATCTCTACTACATCCGGGTTTCTCTTACATCAGGGTCTCTTACATCCGGGTTCGACTGTATATTGTATTTTTATTCAAATTTCAATTTATTTCTTTATATATTAAATTGTTCTGCAGTTAGAAATATTTATTAAATTATAAAGGAACTGTTATTTATATTTCCATATATATTGCTCGTATTTATGTAGTAACAAAAGTAAATTATTTATTTTATTCATTTACAAATTGAAATTAATGATGTTTGTTTTAATAAAAAATTCCCACATTTGCTAAAAAAAGTTTTTAACATTTTTAGAGTTGATTTAGTCATGCAGGCACATAATGGTAACCTATACAACACGTTGTCCTTGCAAAATGTAATTTTTATTAAAATTATCCCGTTTTTTGACACCTTCCAAATTTATAAACGAATTCCTTTGAAATATGTAGCCGAAAACTGAAATTTATTAACTGCTATAAATAACTTGGAAGATCAGGTTTTGGGGAAGAAATATTGGGAAGTATGTTCCCAAGCCGGAACTTGTTTGTATAATTTTATAATCAATAGAAATGGGAAAGTTTCTTGAGGGAGAACGGCCATGTTGCCAGTCACACACACCTACTTCTGTAAATTATTTACAGACATCCCTTGTTGCTTCTCGACCTTGAATATACTCTTTTGTCATGTACTAGGAATGTATACATATTAGCAATATAAAAATTGAGGTGTGCAGGTTTTGTTAGAGTGGGCGTGGTCACGTGACAGTCTGTTGCACCCCTTTTGTTCCCTCAAATTGACACAATATTTTTAATAATTTGTTTATATGTATTTATAGTGGGAAATTTGCCTGAGACTGAAAAAGATGAGTGTCCAGGTCCCACTGCCACCAACTTTCCTAACTTCCTCCAAGTTCACTGATCCTACTGGGAAAAGAGGAACTTTCACTAAGAATACACACCGAAAGGTATTTGTATAATATGGTAATAAGTTATATGTTCCCATTGAAAAGTATAAAAGGATTTTATTGGAAGAAATGTGATTTATGGTATGGCCGAAAGGTGGAGCGCCGTTGTCGGGTTTTGAACTGGGGTAATGGCCGCCGGCAGAAAACTGGGGCAATGGCCGACAATGGCAACTTGGAAACTCGCTTAACTGCTTTTCGTTTAATTGTTTGTGTAGATGAGTGGGTGGTTTTAAAAGGTTATAAGTCAGTTATCTTTTGTTTACTAAGATGAATAGCAAATTTTTTACATGGTTATAAATAACAGAAGTCAACTTTTCAGAGTTTAATGTAACATTTACAACGATAATAACGTTAATTAAATATACAAAAACTTGTCTAAAGGTGGAATATGAAAACTTTCCACTATAGACAGGTTTTTCTGCATAAAGAGGCTTTTACAAAAACATTTATAATGTAGTCTATGGTCCAAACAAAAAGTCAAATTTTAAACCATGGACAGTTTCCACCATAAATGTAGTTTAAATTCCACCATGGACAGTTTCCACAATATACAGGTTCCATAATAGACAGGTTTCAATGACAACAATATTAATGAAGTAGGTAAAATAAAATATATTAACATTGCTCAATAATGTTGTAATAATTAACATAATATAAATATTTAAACATAATAGTCAAGTTGGAATTTGTTATTGTTGCAACTGCAAGCTACTAGATGGCGCCACTTATGTATTTGTATATTATAAAACAAGAAACCCTTTACAAATGTGACTTTATAGGGTACAATATGGCGACTGCTGTAACATTTTGCTGCCTCACCTTGTCAACTAATTACCCCTAAGGTTACAAGGGCAAAACTGTGAACATTGCCTAAGCCACGCCCAATAGAGTCAGTCCCCCATGTTGGTTTTCCTCTATTCAACTTGTTTCTGTAAAGTACCTTCAAACATATTATGCATACGTATATTGAAATAACCTCGTTTAAACTATGTACGTATATATGGGGAAATGACAGCCATTAGTTTGTTAATGAACTTGGCAATTAAATAGTAGCACTGTAATGAACTTGCCATTCACCTGGAAAACCAGGAAAGGTCAGGGATTTAAAACAATGTTCCTGTTGGAAATTGATCAACAACGTTTTAAACGAATTATACAGGGTGGTCCTAAAGTGTTGCTTGTTGTGGAATAACTTAAAATGGGTAGCAGATGCGTGGTATATGCCCATATATGAAAACAATCAGAAGAGGTGGGCCGATCGCTGAGGCATGCCGGGAATGACCTTGAGTGTCATTTTCAAGGCCAATTGAATTCTACCTCTGAAACCGTGC
>JAQIWR010001154.1:0-14902 GCA_034695945.1 Glomeris hexasticha
ATAAAATTCCGGCAGTGTTTTGAAGTAAAACGCACTGTTTTTGTATTTTTTGCCAACTACCCTTGCAAGATAGTATAATAAAAAATGTTTTTGTAAATGATTAGTCTTGTAGATATGGTTGTAAAAATTATATTATAGTATTTTGGAAACGGCAGTTCTGCAGGCCTGAACATCTGGTGTTACAGTCCGTGCCTTTTGAGCTGTAATACGGATACAAATGTGGGAAATGTGTAAATTGACCAGTCTGAAAATACATTTCTGCCGACAGCTGTACAAACACTGCGATCAACGGCCGAACTTCCTATGAAAATACTAAACATACTAGAATTATGTACAATCTAAACAAAAAATTGATGTAGGCTTCACCGCACAGCTTCGTGACAATCCTCACGCAATGGAGACTTGCAGAAAAGCCGAACCTCTGCAACAAGATTGCATCGATCTGCATTTTGTTTTCCATTCCAGCGTTAATTTTAAACTACTACTCATCCTTCTCCATAAAACACACTGAAATACGATGGAAAACAAGTAAATCGATTTGATTTGCCTTCGAAATAAGACAGAATGTCGGAAAATAACGTGCATTTACGTATTCATTACTGCGCAACTGTCTTGCGCTGCAACAGGGTACATTGCAAGAGTCGATCATGTGACTCGCAGGCTTTACCCGTATTTCGTGCAAGAACATTGCACGACGTTAAAATGCAAGAATAAACATTGCACGATCGGAGAAAACGAGGATTTGAATTCGCGAGCGAAACAAACAATCGATGTCTACCACTATTATGATGTCTACATATCGATCAAGCGTACATCAGTACCTTGGAGCCCATTAATGTCATTACAAACGATTGTTTACAAATCTACATGTGATAGATTGAGACAAATGCGTGCAATAATATTCGATTGACGGCCATTTTACCTTCGGGAAAATTAGTGTGATCGCTGGCGATCTATCCGACTTTGTTCCTCAAATTTCTCGAAATTTAGTGAAATCTACGTCAAGTCATCGATGTAGCCGTGTTTTCAGTGACATTTTATACCGCATCGTACTAAGCCGAGCGCGTGGCGCCAACTGAGAGCGAAATTGACACAAAAACGCCGATCGATATTGCGCATGCGCACAATCGGATTTTCCCGACGTTCACCGCGCTGGTGCCCCAATGCTTTTCAAATTTATTGTCCATGCACAACGCAAGTTGATTTTTACGCAGGTGTTTCCCGTTTAATCTGCATCAGTGCATTTACTTGCCCGCATTGAACTCTGATTTTCGATGAAATTATAAATAAAATAAAATATTTTTGAAAACGCAAGCTGAAAAAAATGATGTAATTAAACATTTTGAAAATGGCGCAAAAGTACTGTAAGTTTAAATATTGAAATAACAAACTTAGAATTAGTAGTATATCATGCTACAATATCCACTTATAATTTATATATTATATGATATCTATTCTGATTGTTATTATAATTTGTAATTTCTACACATTTCGTGAATTATAATTAAATTAATCTGCATATTAGACGAGTTGAAATACAATTTTTTTGCAAAAGTCACATTATTAAAGAACAGCATTTAAACATTTGCATATTAAATTTCTAGAAATAGTTTTAATTATATAAATAAGTACAGAATTTATTAATTATAAGCAACAGAATTGTGTTAAGTACCTATGGCTACAATCGAGTTACAGTCCAATTTGTCTGTTGGAAACTGTATATAGTAGATCTAGAAGGTGATAAGGCCCACCTGGTTCAATGTTCGCAGATTAAAATCAATGTGCTCACATATATTATACAAAGCGTAGTTGGTAACTTGACACTGAAATCAGTTGAAAAGAAACCTCCTATGTACATTTCCATCTCCTGTCTAATCTGACCACATGGCTTCTATACTGTGGCTGGGCATCTTCATATCCTATCTTTAAAACCAACTACTATTCAAAAAATGCAATGTTCAATTTTACCTGCATGCAAAATTTAAGTTGACCCAGCCTATATAAACTTTCAAATTATTATTAAAAATGTGACTTTTACCCAATTACAATTGTAAAATAATCTGGCAACTGTTCATTATAACATGCAAACAAGTTTCGAGTAAAAAAATAAGTGCTTGTGTGGTGACAACATAAAAAGTTCACTTCACATTGATGTTTTCATGTATTTTAAAAATATACAAAATCAATAAAACTCACGGTAATTTCTAGATGACATCGCTGCAATGACACAAAGGATTTCTTCTACGAATATCTACTGTCACCTCACATGAAAACACATAGCTAGAAAATACAACATAGTTTCCATCAGCGTGCCGTACAGTTTCTACATACATACAGCTGTACAACTCCAAGTGCATATGATCACTGAGACATGGCAAGTATATAAGGGTGAATGTAGCAGGCAGATGGTGTTTCAGCTCCCTTTTTCCCTTCAGTCCTTTGTGTCTGACAGGAGGTCCTCCCCTTTCAGGGCCCGGGTTTGGCCAATGGTTTGGCACGCGTCGCAACCAACTGCGACAATGAATGAAAAATGAATTAGCGTACGCTAAACCTCTATAACCCAGCCAACCCAACAAAAACGCCATGCACAAAGACCATTGTGCCTACCCCCATGTTGCTTGCTAGTCTCGACGACAGCTATATGAAACATCAAGTCGAATAGTCAGTTGTTTTATTGCCTTTGCAGGCGAAAAATAACTCGTTCAAATGGTTGCGAATAACTATTACATATCATATGGATGCCATTTACTTGTGGCATCCACTCAGCTCTAAATTAATGAACAGAAAGGCAACTTGGCTATCTAGAAGTTATTAAACATATTGTAATTATCTCATATTATCGGAAACGATATACAGTATAATAACAGTGTTGTAGTTGAATTTGATTGCGCTATACACAAGGGTTATTTCAAAAGTAGGTGTACAACACCAATGTATGTATGGATGGTCCTATAATCTATTTTTAGTAGGTATTAAAAAGTCACATATGCCCTAGACATATATAAAAATGGATGGCAATATTTTTCAAAGTGTACCGGTTTAAAAAGAACTACTATTTTATGTTTCCTGCGGAAACTGCGCAAAACCCAGAAGCTATAAATACATTTTTCAAGCAAAACCTAGCAGATAAATTCATATATTAGTAAGAAATATATAAAGAAAATATTATGGTGTTGTCTTTGCAAAACTCGAACATCTTTCTATAGTTGAAGCAAAAAGTGGTAATACGGAAAAAGTGCGATGTCGTTCATTTTACGTATCCGCAAAAAATTTCTGCAATGTGTAAAGAATGATATGCAATAGTTAAATATGTTAAAATAGTTCTTCTGTTATTATGTGTTGACGTAATCGCTTCATAAAAAGCTTTATCAGACAGTCACTGATATCAAATGGTGGTACAATTTTGTTGGTAAAACAGATTTAGCACTACATTTACAAAACTTTAACAAAATAAACACATATATATGCCTGTTTCTGCCAAATTACCACATGTGCCAACTTATAAACCTACATTTGAAACTCCTTGTATAGGCTAACCAATGCAAAAGTATAGCATTTTTTGGGACGGACATGGTAATTCACACATATGATAATTACCAAATGTAGCCTCGTTGAAAAATACACGCAACATGCCCCAAACCTTGTGGGTTAATTACGCAAGAAAAATAATGTCATTCCCAACAGCAAAAAAAAAAAAGAAACTCAAACGAAGGAAATATTAGGTGACCAATTGACAGATCTGCATCTATACGTTTCAGTTGGGATTCCTGAAGTAGAACAAAAAAGCCTTGAGCGAATGCGGCAAAGGTAACATGTCAACCTTCTTGCGAAGCAATATCGAATACGACTCTCGGGGTTCGTTGTCAACACCCGCCACGTCCCCTAGTCTCGAGGACGAAGCCTGTTCCTCATCATCATCATCGTCGTCGTGTTGGTGTCCATCTTCATCTTCCTTATCAACAACCCTTTTGAAGGTTCCTCTTGCCCTGTGACGACCGTTGACGCTTCTCTTACGGGTCATGGTCCTCGTCGCGGTATCGGCATCAATGTCCATGCATCTATCGGCAACTTTGCAGCCATCCGAATCCTCTTCGGCCTTTCGAGATTGGTCGCTGGGACTGGCAACATCGTCGTCACTCTCCATGGCCGTCATCGGAAACGGGCATTCATCGGAAGCGACCGAGATGTCGGACACGTTGTCGTTGCGCTCTTCTTCTTCATCCTCATCCTCTTCCGCAACCCTACTGGGACCTTCCGCGTCCTCGTCAGGATCGTCCTGATGGTCATCGTCATCTTCGCCGCGGTCTTCGGGAGCGTTTGTCGGTGGCCCGGGAGCCATCCTGCGACCGGTGATGCACAAAGGTCCAACCATCAGTTCTCGAAAGTGGCCCTCGCTTCCAAACACTTGTCCAATAACTGCGGAGAGATGATTCGCAGCTTGTCGCTGCGCATCGTAAACTGCATTTCTCTCATCGGCACGTTGGTCTGTGTCGCTGCTTCCCTGCAACATCATTAATTTACAGTTTTTTAAACATAAATTGTCAGAAACTATGTACTAATTCTGCAGCACGAGGACCACAACAATTAATGCTACAATGCAGTATACGTAAAATTTTACTGAAACGAAAATCATGTTTGAAAGGCAACAAAATGCCGTATGCAAAGTGGTATCAATGCAGTACCAAATTTTTGGCCCAACATGTTCGTGATCGATTGCCAATATGACCTTGGCACTTTACATCAATGATGTTTATTCCCCAGGACATCGACATCATAACTATTTATGGATCCGTTAATTTGATATCGTCATTAAATAAATATTTTTGTGCAAAATGAAACTGTTTACATTCGTGATCAATAATGACCCCCATACTCTTTGAATTAAATGGCACAATATATTTGCTTGTATTTGTGTGAAGTTATGAATAAAATCGGTGTATGCATTCGTGAAATAAAACCTTACATGAAAACTATCATCACTTTCATCGAAGATGGGAATGACAACACGCCGAATGTGTCGTTTCTTCAATTTCTTCTTGGGCCGGAGTAACTTCTGTTGCACCAGGTGTGGATTCTCCATCTCCACATTTCTTCTCAATATGGCTCGGATGGACGATCGGCATATGTCTTGAAGATGTGACGGGTGACACTCTGCTGCAACCGTAAAACCCCGCATGAATAACCCTTAAAAACCAACCAGAGAATATCAAACTGACTCGTACGGATGGACAGCGATAAACTTTTGTCTCTGGAAGAAGGAAGCACAAGAGATGCGAACGATACCGCAAGCACAGCCTTTGTGTCCCATGAGTTTTCATCAACACGCGTTATCTGCACCAACTGCAAACCCCCAATTAAAACAAATATCCTCATTAATACACACCTAATTTAAATACTATCACAAAGATCCCAACCTGTTCATTGAGAGGCATTACGAGGATGCCACCGACTTTCACCAAAGTCTTCATGTATTTCTCGTGTTCTGGCGGGCAAGCCGCACCGCAGTAAACACGATCGTACGTCCGACAATCGGGATTCAGAAGCAAACAGTTACCTAAAATTGGTAACAATTTAATTACTGAAGTAACACGACACTAGCTGAAATAAATGAAATATTAGAAGTCCTATTGTAACTCACCGACTACAAAGCTCGGCTCGCAGAATTCGTATTCATCAAGGGCGTTTGAATTCCTCTTGAATTCTTCTAATTTATTGTATGCATATTCAACCACATCTGCGTGAAGTTCGATGCCGTGATTTAATCCTCGAGGTCCTGCAATTTGTTAATGTCCATTACAATTAGACATGTCACATGCGTTACGCGCGCATCGTCGTATAAACGGTGGCAAACCTAAAATGAGTCCAACCATGGTGCTCAGGTAACCAGTACCACTACCGAGGTTTAAAAAGGACAAACCAGCTTCTAATTTGAGACATTCCATGACTTCGGAGTAGATGCAAGGTGCTGACAGATGCAGATGCCCATTCTTCCATGCCAAATCTTTATAAGCAGATGTCTTGTGGTCATCGGTGTAGTAATCGGCACGGTCTATGGCCCTAAATGTGCTCTCCACCAAAGGGGTTTTGATGTAACCTGCTTCCACTAAATTGTCTATCAAGTCGTCATTGTCTTCCCCTGTACTCACAGCTCCTCCCATCTTTATTACAGTACAACTATGGCTCAATCAAATGATGCGTGTTATCCACAGCTGGTAAAAAAATAACAAATAGATATAAGAATCAAACACGTGACTGGTAGTTTGAAAACAAAATGATGTAATGTTAGTGTTCAGCAGTTAATTGAAAGATAAGCAGTAGCTTCACATATGTAAACAACTTGCTGTTTTACACATACATGCATACATAATATTCAAATCAAGACAGAAAATCGCATTATCTCTGAAACAAACAATTCATTTCAGCTGAGGCATCCCAAAATAATTGGTTAATCTGATCAAGATCTGATGAAAATATAACTTCATGCGCAGAATACTTTCTCAAAAACCTTGAAGTTTTCCCAGTAAATAAATCCAACAGGAAATTTAAGGGAATTAAAATATTTTAATTCCCTTAAGTTTCCTATGCGTTCAAAAATGTATATAATACTACTATTGATTTCTACCAATTCTATAATATGAAAACCCATTTTTGTTACACGAGTGCGAATTATGAAATTCTGCACAACATAATTTTTAAATTATTATTTTATTTAGAATATTAATTGCATTCCCATTTTTGCGAATAAGTGTAAAATTTGAGCTCAATTAACTTTCTTTGCAGAGTACCAGCATAATTCCAAATATGTTTTCCAAGCGCATATGTTGTTTGTCAACAATCGATCGGTAATTTTCCAAAAATAGAACACACAAAGTATTTGCGCATTTTTACCATAGATTTTTACCAATAAACGGTTTGACCACTTTTAACTCGCCCACATTCTTCGATGACAGTGGCCAATTTAGTTGTTAAGAAGCGGAAAAAGCGAGCAGGCTTTGTTTTTCAGGATGGACAACACAAAATGAAAGCGTTCTGAGGACATATTAAAGACAAAATGGAGTATTTCTCACTCGATCGTCTCCTGCTTTTCAATTCCACATTTTAACACTTATTTACGCTAGAATGACACTATGCATTTCAAATTACCGTACCTGATGCTATTTCTGAACCATCACCACGCAAGGTTACGCAGAATCTGTTAGCATTTAGAACAGCAAATTACGTTTAGAAAACGGTTTGTTGCAAATATTATTCTCTCTCAGCTGACATCAGCCCAGAACTAGCGAAGATAACCGAAACTGTTGCCGTAATCACTCCAAAATCCATTACCACGGATTATCGCTGTTTAAAGATTGTAATTACAATCTTTAAACCAGTAAATCCATTTCGAAAAATGTCTTTCCTATTTAAGGCGACAACAAGAATGAGTTCATGTCATTTCATATACCCTTCGCAACAAGCGCCAAAATTGAAATCGGACGTTTGAAACGGTGCGCAACGTTTTGTATCAAATGTCGCGCAACAACGCGTGACGTCACCCTATATAGGAAGCTGCTGTGCGCAACATTTTATTGCGCCCCGATCAATATCGTGCAATAAAGTTGCGCTTTATGACGTAACAAATGAACTTATCTTCCGTTTACTTAATTTTGATTTTGTTACATGCTCTCAGATTTGCGTTGCAATTAAATGGTAAATTTCAAGATGCCCTACAAATTATCCCCGTCACAAGTTTTACCCCCACATTTTAACTTTAAACAATTTAATATCAAAAGTGACAATTATATCAACCTCATTAATTATATATTTGATACAATATTATATGGATGTATAAAAAAAATACAAGTTGTTTGTGCAAATTCGAAATACCGGTACACATATGAAATGAAAACCCAACGGAACATGAAAGTGTTTAATAAAATGAACATATGCACATGTGCAATTTACATGTTACAAAAATACCATACTATATAGCGAACTTGTTTTTGCATTGTTTAATGTATCATCAACGTAACAAAATAGAATGTTTTAAGATAAGGAAATGTTAAGAGACAACTTTCTCGATTTCAACATCATCGCAAATCTCCTTGGACGGATCTGCATGACCGCTCGCAATCTCTTCGCGGCCAATATTATCTTGCTCATCTTCAAACTTTTCACTTGTGCTGAAAAACTCTTCCTCACCCATGCTAAATTCCGTATCTTTCTTATCTCCATCTCCTTCAACATCACAGCTATCAGCCAGGGGTGTAACCCCTTCGCAAATGTCAACTTCCTCATCTTTTGCATCAACAGGCACATCTTCTGAGGCACAGACGTGGATGTCCACATCGATAACTCCCTCATCTTTGGTTTCACAAACTTGGTTCGCAGATTCCGATGTACTCGAGGTACCTTCATCGCTGGCAATACTAATCTCGTCTTCGACATCACCGACAAAACCTTCTTCGGAATCGGATGAGCTAGATTTCATATCTTCGCTGGAGCTACTTCCCTTGCCTTCCTCATTAACCATTTCTTCTGGAGAAACATCTGTGCTTGTTGTTTCATTTATGTTAGCACTACTTCCTCCATTTTCATCTGTAGATGGCGGCGTACCAGATTCCTGTTCTTCAGAGCTGCCGGAACTGGATATTTCTTCTCCAGAGCTGTCGGAACTTCCCATTTCTTTTCCAGAGCTGTCGGAACTGGATATTTCTTCTCCAGAGCTGTTGGAACTGCGCATTTCTTCGTCAGAGCTGCCGGAACAGGATTTTTCTTTTCCAACGTCACTGTCCTGATCTTCAGATTCCGAACCAGTCAACAAAACATTACCGTTCAGTTTTTCATCCCCAGAGGCATCAGCTTGAACTTCTGCACACACGCCAACTTCCTCATCGCCATCATCTTCAGAGGCTCCATCGGTCATTGCAGAACCATTCACTTCCTCAACTTCATCCGCACTCCTAACAACCTCGACTTGGTCATCACTGCACTCGTCTTCAGGGCTGCTAACTTCATCTTCACTATCTCTTTCATCTTCAGATACCAGTTCTGCAACACCAACTTTCGTGACTTCCACTTCTCCCGACATCTCATTATCCGAGCTAAATGCCACCGTTAAGGAAGATCCCTTGGCATTATCATCTTCCGGTGCGAGGAGCTGATCACGGACCGACTCAAAACCCTCATGCTTCGAATCACTTGTCGCATCAACTTCCAAAACTTTCTGAGAGTTTTCATCTTTTTGTTCAAAAGATAATTCATCAACCTCGTAAGAACGACGGTCATCTGCAACAGTCCTCTCCAAGCTTTCAGATTCATCACGGTCCATCGCACGGTTAGCATCTACAAATCGTTTAATCAATCTGCGAGGCGAGTCGAGCACACCATCACTCGAGTCATCGATAAAACTGATATCGTCTTCAATATTCGATGCCGAAACACCATTTGCATCACAACCTTCTATCTTCATTGTGCCTTCCTCTCCTGGATTCAACTTTTCTTCGGAACATTCTGAGTTTGTAACGTCAAAAGCATTAGAAATGTCTGCGACACATTCTGGCAAGTGTATCCTTTCGCACTGCTCACTCGCGTTGGGACTACTTTCTTCCGCTGTTTGCTCATCGCTAACTACGCTGACCGAACTGTCACCGGAAGCATCAACTCCAACGCGAACAAGCAACTGACACATTTCCGGCGATCCCACACTATCAATTTCCAAGCATACAATGCTGCTAGAGTCATTTTCAGTACCGGAGATATCACTGAATTCATATTCAGTAGTTGAATGTTCAACGTGACTTGTTGCATCCACCGAGGACAAATCAATCTCACCTACGAGAGAATGAACATTGTTTCAAACCATGTTCGTTTTCAAGAAATTAAGTGAATATCGCTATAGAAAATGTTACCATCGCTGGGGTTCTCCGCTACTCCTTCCACCGATGTGACCGCGGATACATCTTCAAGACTTGGACTCCCTGGACAGACGGAATCTTCAAAACTGCCTGGAGTACTTTGAGTATCATCTTTCAGGTCTGTAACAAGTAACAATATTAGGGTTATTATAACACTGCATTACAAGTGACAGACTTACCAATGTAAATTGAAAGAACAGAATCACTGGAACAAATATCACTACCATCATTCAAATTTTGCAGCTGCAGGAAAGATGAATCATTTGTCGAATTCAAGATGTCTCCAGTACCATCAGAACATGTGATTTGCGAATCTTCACCGATGTCCCCGTCGCATTCAAGTGTGTGTAATTTATCGCACAGTTCTTCCATGACTGAAACACTATCTTCGCCAGTTTCATCGAGACAGACCAAGCAAACCGATGAATCACTAAACATTGGTGGACAAACTTCCTCACTGCTACTAATAACAACTTCAGTATTAGAGGCATCGTGTTCGGAAACGATCTCTTTCTCCGCATTGCTTTCACAAATAGACGGCTCAATGGAACTTGCGTCTAAAATTTCCACCGACGAACACAAATCTATCACACCTATTAGAAAGAAACATTCAATTCAAGCCAAGTTATGCAAGTTTAAGTCAACGTCAAGTACAGAAATCATACTGTGGCAGTCCGATTCATCTTCTACAGATTTTGCCTTGTCACCGATGTCAAGATCTGGACTCACGGTATCAATCAAACCTTCCGGGCTTGTTTCGGCACTTTGAACAACATCTTTCATCTCTGCAATACACGCACATTTTTAACAATTGCCACCATTTGATCTATTGCCATATTCATGCTCACATTTGACCCTTAATAGAAGCTTACCTTTATCAGATTCAATAGCGATATTCGTTTCATCTGTGTATGTAGGCATGTTTTCAGGGTTTACGTCCCGAGGACAAACGACGACATCAGATGAATTAAGGAAACTGTCTTCATCATCAACCGAGTAAGTTCGGTCAACTGTCAATTCCCTATCTTCAATATTGTCCTGAACGTCTTCTTCGGCACATTCATCATCTGGTTCCAAATACGTACACAGTCCCAAATTGGCCAACGTCTTTGCCACATCGATTCCGCAATCCAGAAGCCGAACAGGAACAGGTGTCGTATCGGAATCCGAAAACTCGGCCAACAACGGCTTTCCATATTGCCCCGTCAGCTCCTCAAACTTGGCAATTGCCTCGGTAGTCCAAGGGCCTTCAAATACGATACCGGACAGTTGGCAGTGAACGGCAAGTGGAGGAATACAAGCGACTTCGCTCTCCAAAACGAACAATTCAGCTAATTGTTTCGTTTCATCGTTTCCATAGTCAATGTATAACACAGTAAATAAGGAGTCAGAGACTTTTGCGAGGACTTTAGCTCTGTACCATGCGCCATCATCGTTGTAAGTTGAAGCGCAAATCATTCCCTTGGTAACAGATTCAAGTCGTATCCTTGGGACGTCTTTAACGGTTCCAACCTTCTCGGAAAGATTACAAGTGTTGTCTTCAATCTGCACCCAGAAGTCGACCGGTGATATAATGGGTTCGATTACATACACTTGGGTACGGGAACGAGGGTGACCTTAAAGGAAAAACGAAAACATTAAAAATTGCACAATAAAACATACTATTCCATTCAACAGAATCAAATACATACTTTTAATTATGCTGGATTCCAGTGGATCACGTAAATCTACGTTGCTAACAGCTGTACATAATTCCTCTATCTCAACTGTGGCTATTTCTTCCGGAACCAGAACTTCTTCTACACATTCTTCTGGCAATGCTTGTACATCAATCTTCATCGCCGCTTCACACGTTTCCTCAGGTTTAGCTTCAACATCCGCATTGTCAACTTCAGCCAGAGAACTACTTCCCACTTGGAATTGCACATCATCTTTTTGGTCATCAGATGTGACCTGTTCTTTATCAGCAAAAGCTTGTTGGTCTTCATTGTCATTCGATTCTTCCACCTTATAACATTGATTGCTATAACTAAGGAAGTAATAAGCAGCTTCGGAATCGATGTCATCTTCGGTCAGCTTCTTTCCGTGATTTGGTGTTGGAATGATGCAGTGTAGCGCCTGGAAACAAATAAATGAAACCTTAGATTTCAAGTGCAGTCTTACTAACTATGATATCCAATGTATATCAGGTATAACACAACAAGGGATTCATCTGCACACAATATTGGAAATAAATTATCCAACGGTTTATACCTGCACTGGAAATTTGACAAATTCTTCTGTGATTTGCCTCAGGTCATCAACAGCTACGGTCTCAATGTTTCCATAATCCACGAATATCACATCAACCTTGCTTCCGTTCACCATCTTTACTTCTGCCCTGTACCACATTTTATCATCGGAGAACTTCGCCACGCACGGTGCGGCCGGAGTCAGCTGCCGCAATGCAAGTCCTTTATGTCTGCCGTAAACTTTCTGCAGCTTCCCGTTGAGCTCATCCAGTTCATCGTTGTACGTCTTCAGATGGCAATAGAAATCGTATTCGGATTCAACCCAGGAGATTACCACCTGCTCAACCTCTTTCACTGTCTTGACCAACGACGTAATGTGTGTGTATTGTAGGCTTGTCAAACATGCGGCAGCAACAGCTGTACTATCACCAATGTCCTCCTGTTTCGATTTCAAAGCTTCCAATTGTTGCATATTTTCTCTCAAATATTCAACATCTGTGACTTTTTCAGCGGCGTTCATCAAGTCTTTCTCTATCATCAGGGAAACAGGGTACGTCGAATCTTTAGGAGGTCCTTTGAACCAGCAAAATAAATCTCCACCATTTATGGAATTGTAAAGCCATTCGTTCGCTTCAACACTCCAGTCTGGCTTTGTGCCTTCGAGAGAGCATTGAAAGGCTTGTGCTGGTAGTTGGCAAAATTTCCTCTTCATTCCTCTGACACTGTCACACTCGATCTTACCAGCGTAACCAAAATCCAAATCGAAAATATAATAATATTTTCCATGCTCCACGTTTTCCACCCTCACTCTGTGCCACTTGCCATCTCGGGAAGATTTGGCGCAGCAGATTTCCCCACACTTCAACTTCTCGGTGTAAGCCTGTCCTTCACTTTCTTTACAATCTTGTTCGATCTCTTCTAACAGTTTTTGCAGCTTAATATCATCCTTCAAGCTGCAAATCATCATATCCTTCGTCTCAAACCGCTGCAGATGAACTGCCCGGATTTGACCAATTACGTCATTGGGTGGTATGCAAGAGTACGATTTCACAATGTCATCATCGTTGGGTGCTGTTTTATCATGTTCTGGAGGGCTTGCTTGTCTTGTTTCCTGTTTGGGAGCAGATTCAGATTGATCCCCCTGTTGTCTCTGGGAATCATTATCGTGCCACTGTTGACCACCGCCATTGTGAAATTTGCGACGGTTGCCATCTTGTGGACGACCGAAATTATGCCATTGTAATTGTTTATTATGTTGGCCGAAACCAGAACAATAATTCTTCGGAGCCGTTCGGTGGTCATTCCTGTCTCGATTGCCTGGATATTATAAAGAAAACAATGGAATTCATATAGATAAATGAGTTACAGTATTGTATTTTCCACTACTAATGCAAAAATTGCACGTGCTAGCTAACTTTGATAAGTGGCTGTAAGCACGCACCAGCATTTATTAATTTCCATAAATATTAGAAAATGTTGCTTTCAAATTCTTTTTCAAATGAGTGGAAAATCAGCATTTACATAGAAACACACACTAATTAAATCAATCACAGAAAGAACAATTCAATCTTAGTCCAAGATTCAATATACAGAAATAGCCAATACGTATATAATCTAATAAAAATACAAACATCTAACCAAGGATCTAACTACGTTTACGTGAATGGTCATCACACTTTGTTCCAATTTACCTCCATAATAGTTTCCAGAACTGCGACTCGCCAAATTTCCGGAATGTTGAGGACCCGACATTTTGTCACCGCTCATCTGCCAATAATCAATAATAACAAGATAATAATCCAGCATTAACAACAAATCAAACAATTTGCGCTGCAATGCCAAGCCCAGACAAGAACGCCGAGTTTCTCAACAACGGGTCAAAGACGCCACATCTCAAACTAGGTTTAACGCGCATGAAGCGTCGCTCGCATATTTAAGAATATCATTTCAAACAATGACATCGGCGATATTTGCCACAAAAACACTGTAATCGTGTTATTTTCCCGTTGGAGAAACAGTTGTTTTATGAACTACGACTTACTCGTACCTAAATTACGCGCCTTCTCCCGTCAAATAAACGATCAAATATGACCACATCCACGCGGGAATTGGCTCGCTGCGCTGCGCACTAGGACGTTCCGTGTTGCCCGATGCTGTGAAATTAGACGCAGTACAAATGTAGTAATCGCGTGACGTAATATATGACCCCTCGAATGCCGCAAGCTGCCCTTTTGGACATCAAGGACGAGACAGGGGACAATGATGCAAAAATCACATAGCCAGAAAGACAAGCAGTCTGACCCAAGGAGGTTGGGTTGGAGTAGACTGGAGGCGGAGGGAGCATAAGGGGGAAATTTTGGGCCCACTGCCTGCTTTGAGGGTAGTCCGCTGGAGTAAATATTGGAAGAAAGCAGCAAGGTTCACAGGGTCCTGCTACAAACTTTGGTGCTCAATAATAAACATTGTAATTAATGAATATGTGATTGTTTACCTTTTTAATTAACCAATGTGATTTTTGCGTATTGGTAATTTAAAAAATTGATTGATGAAATTTGGAATTCACAATATGTGATTTATGAAATTTGTAATTCAAAGTACCTATGTGATTTATGAAATTTGTAATTCAAAGTACCTATGTGATTTATGAAATTTATAATTAAAAAATGTGATTACATATTTACATATTTACATATTTACATACTCTATCCTCCTTGGTTTTGTACCCACTAAGTACGCATTTTCGTAAGTCGCCCGACCGCCGCCAGATGTCGCCCA
>JAQIWR010001155.1:0-14901 GCA_034695945.1 Glomeris hexasticha
GACTGCTAAAGATTGTTCAATATAGAAGTGTTCAGTTTATTCAGGTGTTCTATGTGACAGGTTTCACTGTATATACCAGCAATATACACTGTTGGTATAATTTGTTTCCTACGGGCCCTGATACAGTTCACATCAATGTTATATCCTTAATGTATGGATGAAAAGGAGGAAATTTTGATATATGTTAAAATATGAATAAAGTGACAATCTGAATGCAAAGGTGAAATAAATTGTGTAATTAATGTATGAATTAAGTTAAATCCTATTAATTAAGTTACATTTTGCTAAATTGCATTAGACACTTTGAAGTTGCTGTTTTGAAAAATAAAAACGATATTTTAATGAAATCAAAAACATTTATATTTTGTTATTACTGATTTTTGTAATCATAATTTGTCATTCAGAATGATGTCTCGTAACGAAATATTAATTACAGAACAGATAAACAATATGGAAAACGACTAGCAGCAAAGTGATAAGGTGAAGCCGGGTGAAACCTTAGACTAATAGGAGATGGACTTGCCACTGTACGTAGCCGGTATGGGGGAAAATAATCGCTGCTGGCTGTCTTCACATATTAGCACCCCCTATTGGCATTTAGGTGTGTAATCTAGGAATGTGCGGACAGTGAAATGAGTGCGGGATATACTTTTTCCAGTGGATTACGGTTTCATCTGCAGTCTTGTTAATTAATTTAAGCTGTCATGTATTCAGACAATGAGCTGTATTAAACTCTTCTGACGCTGTTAATAAAATCATGACAGCGAAGGTATTAAAGTTTAATTCTCATTTCAATTGATGTTGGTAAATTTGGGATGACATGAATTTTGTTAAAAAAGCACAGTGCAGTACACACTGCGTGTAATTTTGCTTAATTGCAAATGTATTCTTATTCAATATTTCAATTTAGATTTTGATTTCACATATTGGAGACCTTATAGATGTCATTACCTTCATTGCAGATTTCATCATAAAATTATCAAATATGTAAAAAATCAAATTCTTAATTGCAATATTGAATAATATATTAGCAAATGAATTAAATTACATCAGTCCCAACATGGGCATCCCCTTTGTAACATGCCTCTCTAAACTATTAACGCTCTCTAAATTATTACAATTTTCCGGACCCGTGGTTATTAATTGAAGTTTCTACCTATATATTGCACAAGGTTCTACCTATTGTGATTTAAAACATTCGTCGCTGCTGTTTAAACAAACTTCATGTCACCCCAAATTCTTACTCACATAAATTGAAATTATATTTGAAATGTATTACCTTCGTTGTCATGATGATTTCATTGCCTACAATCAGAAGAAGACAGCGGACAATTTGAATACATGGCAGCTTAAATTAATTAGCAAAACTGAAGATAACATGTAATCCACTGGAAATCTTATGACCCGCGGTCATATCACTATCCACATTTTTTAATTCACATGAAGCGCTGTTAGGTGGCGCTAAACGTCCATTGGCTACTGCGATCGATCAACAAAAATGGCGGCAAGTGGCGAGTCCATCACATATTAGTCCGACACACCTGTAGCTCATTGGTGAAACCTTGGTGAAACTAAGAGGTGAAACTAACCTGAAACACAAAACCTGAAATTGCAAAAACCAACACAAAATTCTTCAAATCAATGTACATTTCACTGTTCGTTTTCATCTAAAAACATGCAAAATCATGAATGAAATTGCGATATCGCTAAAACGGCAGCAAAAGAACGAAACTTGCATCGCAACGTATTGCGCCGCAATATTGCCAATAGCATTAACCCTAAAATCTTGCGCAGCGATTTCCCTCGTGCAAGATTATTGCATACCGCGCCGAGCATCGTCCAGCGTTAATCTTCAGCTCATATCTTCTCTAACATCGGTAAACTAGCATGTTTTGAACCCTTAAACTAACATTGCAAAACATTATATATACCTGGATCACAAGTAGCCAAGGTGGGACAATGGTACAGCAATTTTTGCAGTCGTTAGGCTTAATGCACAACCCAGCTTGCAACCACAACCGTACTTCGATCAGCAGCTATAATTCATTATAAATGCATGTTTATTGGAATCACAGAATTAAGAGAAGTACATTATGCTTACGAGTAGCAGTGTAATATGCTTCAATCCGCTCATGAAAACCCACTTCAAACATGCAATCTTGCAACAAATTAAAACTTGGACTTCCTCACTTCACTGTATGCAGATCGAACCACTGATCGAACCCCGTCCGACCACTGCTGAAGACCCCGTTTTGACGGAGCTTGCAAAAAGGGGCGTGGTTAGCGTAATCCAGCCAATTGCAATATCATTACGTGCCGCCATTTCATTTGTAATGACATGATTGGCTAAAACATTGTGTTGCCAGATAAACCGTTGTTAGTTACTGCCAAATACATGACAGGAATTCGTAATGTTTAAGAAACAAAATGAGCACAACCATATATTGTAATCTTTTATTATTGAATACTGATATTTTCTAGCAAATTCAGCATTCATGTATACTTAATTGTTGGAAATTAGTTGAAGCGCCTTAGTGGTGGTACCCAGCATGCAGTATAACAGTAACGTGTTGCCAAGCGCACTGTCAGCCGGTATCAGCGGGTATCAGGTGTGTTCTTGCAAAGTCCTTCCAAGATCGATCTCTATAGATGTTTCATGTTGCGCCAAATTTTAGTTACAGGTACAACATGCATCAATGATGGGTGCAGTTAAACAGTGCAAAACATGTATAATGAAGATTTTTGCAGTTGTATAAATTGTGTGGTATAAACCAAGTGTATAGGCCTATCGTAGTAAGTGTATGTAGGCCTATGCATTCATATGGTTGGAGAACCATTAGTATAGACAAGAGTCTTGGTATACATCCATATATTGCATATATTTTTAATAACATTAAATCCTGTCAGCAATCACATGTATTTCACAAATTTATCTAAATAATTTAGACCTCCAATATCACTAATTCAATTTGTGAAATATACTATTTTAAATTATTCGTGATCAGACTTAATATTGAGAATATTGAGAATAATTGAAAATTGTATATATATATTTTATATATTTATATATTTATATACAGTGTTTGTAAATTATGACAAAATCTTATTGACTTTCAACATAATATGAATAGAACTATTAGTATATTTGGGAAAAATACAGGTGGTCTGTGAATTGCAATTATACCTTTAAAACATTTTATACGTGCTGTGCAAGAAGATTTTGGTATTTTACAGTTCAATAATTACTATAGAAACTTTTTATGCACATGTTTCTTTGTAGAGTCAGCTGTTAATCATGTTGGCTGCGAAAAAGAAGAAATACATCGATTATGATTATTATTCAACTGCTGGACCATCAGGAGAATTGCCACGTAGCACTGCATGGTATCGCAAGTCCAGGCCACCAGAAACCTTCAAAACCGTAGATGGCATAGAGCCGAATGAATACCCGGATGGGGCATCAAATAGGTTTTTGCATTTCATACAGCATTCGCATTACATAATACATAAACATTTGTCATCCTATGTGCATACATTTTTCAACCACATAATTTATCTGCACTTCATATGCCATGCCAATATTGCATTTCAGACATTTTCAACGGAAATTGGATTGATGGTATTCAGGCAAATTTTATAGTGTTAAAATTACATATAGTAAGTAAGTACTTTTACAATTTGAAGTATTAAATATTATTTAACAGTGTACCTATTCCAACTTTTTATTCAAGGTGATACTACCATGAAATAAACAATATTTGGGACCATTCATATGAAAGTTGCATTCCAGCATAAAAGTAACAGCTTTATTGTGCAATAGTTGAACGAAATACAGTATGTGGTGTGGCATTCATTTCATATAACGTATCATGAGTACAATGACTATACATAATTGCACATTGTGTCCAACAAGTAATGGTGGGGCTAAACATTTAATTGATTTAAAAATGGTGTGCATACCACTTGAAAATAATTATTACCATCCCTAATAAACCTTTAAAGACTAATAAAAAGTAGTGTGCTTTGTCTTCATCATGCATGTGCGTTAACAGCGCAGCTCATATTTCAATCCGAAAATGCAACAAACAGAGCACATTGCTTACCTGATTCACAATTATTGTTTTCAATTTTGCGGATGTGGTATTACTGCAGGATTTTGTGGCAGCCACAAAATAAGCCATTTTTTTCCCCCTGAAACATGCATGGCATTCTGTTAATTATTCCTTGCAAGTAAAGAAATGTTACAATACACTTAGTGAAATATGTCTCTTTAAAGTAAATAAATCTAACCATTACTTAGTTTGCGCACAGATGTATCATAACTACTTTAAAAGTGGTAATTTTCAATGTGGTTTTATTTTCGCTATATTCGCTGACAAGCATTTTTCCGCAAAAATAATAGCACCGTGAAATGTACTTGCTCTATTTCGAAGTATGGAAAATTTATGTGACCACCGCGAAAATAAAGCCACCGTGAAGGGTCACATGCTTGGGTTTCCGCGAAAATTTAGCCCCGCGAAAATATTGGCTTTTAAAGTATATAGCCACTATATGAAAAGCATTTTGAATTATTAAAATGTCATTATAGTGACTGTATGATGAACGACAACAGCAGCAATGATGGATGCGAGACGGGCAATGTCAGTGATTGTGAAAGTAACAACAGTTTTGATAGCGACGAAAGCCATATTGATGATACATCTGACGAGGATAGCTTGGAATGCTCTTCAACTCCAGATATTGTTCACCCGAATAATGACGAGGATCGAAATAATTCTTCAGAAAATTATGAAGAAAGCACAGAGGTATAACATGACAAGTACAATTCATGTAATATACCTAATACAACGTTGCATGTCCAATAACGAGTTTGGAGAGTCGAACTCTCTCTCAATTTCATTGTTATTGCAGCATCCAAGACGTCAACAGCCATGGTTGGACAACTCATTTCTCCATGAACATACCACAACAACAGTTGCGCAAGCAATTATTATAATACTAGCATTTGGCCTTCGTCACAATCTTACACATGATGCAATGCAAGACATGCTCACACTTTTGCAATTCCTCCTTCCTTCTCCGAACAAACTGCCTGATACTGAATTCCTTTTTATGAAAATTTTCAAAGACCAGGAATTCTTAAAGATATGTGAAATGAAATTTTATTGTGATACATGCAAACAGCTCATCCACAATGCAGACACTGTCAATCAGTGTCCTCTCTGCAATGCAGAATTTGACATGAAGCACAGTAAAGAGAATGGAAATTTCTTTCTTTATCTGCCAATGGAGCCACAATTGAGAAATATGTTTGAAATGCAGGGGTTCTGGGACAAAATAGCGAAATACAAGCAGGAATTCAAAACTGATGACAACAACGAAATACGAAGTGTATGCGATGGGGAATTGTACAGGTGTAATTGTTCTTTGCAAGATGATGATGCGAAAAACATTTCATTGATATGCTATTGTGATGGGGTGAAGGTGTTCAAGTCCTCCAAGTACAATATTTGGCCCATATTCTGCACTATCGGTGAATTGCCACCTGCTGACCAAAAAAATAATGCAATGTTGGTTGGATTGTGGTTTGGATTCGACAAACCAATAATGCAAGGGAATTACCTATTGCCGTTTGTAGAAGAAGCAAGAACGTTAGAGTTGGATGGATTTGAATGGAGAATTCCAAGTAATGGAAATATATGCAAGACAAAAGTTGTTATGTTACTCTGCTGTTGTGATGCTCCAGCGAAAGCTTTGCTTCTTAATGCAAAGCAATATAATGGAGAATATGGATGCTCTTATTGCTTGCATCAAGGTAGGGTTGTCGTATCAGGAAATGGAACAAGTAGGATTTATGAAAGTACATCCCCAGATCCTATTGTAAGAACACATGAAGGAGTAAGAACAGCTGCTTCAGAAGCAATTCGTACGAGCACTGTCATTGAAGGCATTAAAGGTCCCACTGAGCTTTTTATTCTTCCAACATTCGATGTTGTCAATAGCGTGCCAATTGATTCAATGCATGCTATTCATTTGGGAACAGCAAAACATACTGTTACAAAATGGATGGAAGATGTTGGCCAACCATACTATATTGGGCCAAAAGCACGAGAAATTTTGAATTCAAGACTTAAATCAGTATGTCCACCAAGGAATATAACACGGCTTTTGAGGTCTACAAAGGATTTGTGCTACTGGAAAGCAAATGAATGGCGCCATTTTTTAATTGTGTCACCAATTGTGCTCTTTGGTTTGCTGCCACAAACATATTACATCCATTGGCTCTTACTTGCTAGTGCTGTTTATACACTTATGGGTCAGACAATTCAACGCTCCTGTTTATCAAAGTGCACCGCAATGTTGACAAAATTTGTGAATGACATTCCAGCATTGTATGGGCAAGAAAATAACACATACAATGCACATTTATTAACTCACATTGTAGAATCAGTTCACCAAACTGGTCCATTGTGGGCTACATCGGCATTTCTATTTGAGGATTTGAACGGAAAAGTCAGAAAGTTAGTGAAAGGAACTCAAGGTGTGCCCATTCAGATTTCAAAGAAATTCACAACATTGCGGTTTATACGATCAATGTTTGATCAGCAATGCATGGTTCCTGATCAATCAATAAACCACAAATTTCAGGACTTCCTGCATGCTCTAATAAAAGGGTATCCACTGGTTAAAGCTAAAGTTGTGATTGGTGAATGTAAACTGTTTGGCGGGGTTTACCGAGCAGTCTCACTTCAGCACATGGCAGCAATACGTAATTGTTTTCCCGGAATGGATTTTCCTCAAAACGCCCAACATTTCAAGAAATTGTTATGTAAGGGTCACACAATAACATGCCAAAATGAAAATGTGCAACGCCGCAGATGCGATTGTTTTGTGATGTCATCTGGGGGAATTTCTTATGAAATTATTGGTATATTGGCATTTAGTGAACCTTGCTCAATAGATAACATACATGTAATTGGACGTAGACTTCATGTTAAACATATCCCATTTGATTCCACATTGGGATTTCAAATTGGTTCTCATATAGAATATGTTACGAAGTACGGCGAGACTACCGTGTTAAAGCCGGATGAAATTGTCAACAAATATATAAAGGTTCCAGTCCCTAATTGTAATACATTTGCTGGCTGTGTATATGCGTTAGTAGCAATTCCAAATACAATGGAAAATGATTGAATGCAGCTAAGCTGCATATAACAATGTAAACCTTTACCATAGTGCCTTTTTTCATTGTGCTGTAAATTTATTCAGTTTCTAAATACATTCATTTCTTAAAAAATTACAAAAGGTAATCATTAAGTAACTTTAATAGCTTGCAAATTTGGTCGGAAAGTATTTATAATTATATCTGTCATGCTTGAGCTGTATTCTGCGTACCATTTTGAAGACTGGACAACACATATGTCCTAGAAAGAATTATATCATTAGTAACAAATAACAGTGTTAAATTATAAGTACATAGATGCAACATGTATACTGGCAAAAAATGAACAATTTTATTTATAGCATTTAATTATTGAAATATCTAAGTACATATGTGTTTAATGAATATAATCTCCTTTCTGTAAGTTATATAATGGTGTGCTCATGTGGCACTCATTTAGGCATGGTGGTGTTTCGTATGCAGTGCGAAATAAATATTGAACACAATTGAACTATGTTACATGTTATTTTCGTGTTACATTTGCAATTACATAGTTATGAAAAATCACATATATTGATATTCAGTGGAGTACGCATACGAATCACCACCATTCCCAAGTTGTATTGCAAGCTGTATTGTTATTGTTATGCACGTATTGCATACTAGACATTGCTTTGTGTAAATGATTCAAAGTGTTAATGTAATGTATGTCTTTGTAAATGATATATATTAAAATGCATATTTGTCATTATTTAATTTATCCATGTAGTGTATTTTGGAGAATGTAGGGCTACTGCTGTATTTTTATATCACATTCAAATCATTATCTGCACTAGTAATTTAGTTTTAATTTATCATACTGTCAGCACTTTTTAATTATGAACGGCTCATTTCCTACTGTAATTATAATTATCTGTAACTGCAATAACAATGAACTGTATTTGTTTCGTACTGCAAACAGTTAAATGGTTTAAAATATGCACCTAACAATCGAAGGTACTACTAACAACTGCACTTCAAGATCATCAACTGCAGTTACTGGTATAACTGCAGTAACAAACTGCTGTTCTCTATCATTCAACTGCACTTACAAACTGATGGCAAAAATAAAAACTGCACTTCACGATCAACAACTTCAGTTACCTGTATAACTGCAGTACCAAACTGCAGTTCCAGCATTGAACTGCACCTGAAAATGGAATACACAATTAAAAACTGCACTTAAAAATCGTCGACTGCAGTTTAATACTGCAGTTAAAACATTCAAACTGCACTTATTTTCCGAAAACTGACGTTTTTTATCAAATAACTGCAGTTTTTTATTAAAATACTGCAGTATATTTCTGTAAGGGCTGCCGTTCTGACGTCATCATCACTTTTGCTGCACCATAATTTTCGAACGCTACATTTTGCGCTTTTTCCCTGCTCTGGCTATCCCCCCTTTTTTAATCCGTTTTTCATGCTATTTCAAGCGATCGTGTACAACCTTCTCAAATTGTACACGTGAACGCTTCGTGCTTTAGCCCAAGGTGAAGAAGTACGATCAATTTACACGTAAAAATGTCCTCTTGACAACACTTGTCATCGAAAGGCCACGTGCCATGCTTTTAACCCTTTACTTCAATTTCGTGACCCATACTGCCCATACGTAGGGCATTGAACAAAAAACTGGTTTTAAAAAAATGTGACGAAAAATTGGTGCAACATTTTGACATCACAGCTGTGTTGTATTGGTCTTCGATATCAGAATGTGAATTTTTATTGGTGAATTGCGCATCGATGAAATCTGCCATTCATCGAAACGCATTATTATGTCCCAGGAGAAAAAATTGTGTCCAATTGTGCACACAATTTTGTGCGGAAAAAAGCTTGGCACAAAGCAGAACCCTATTTGTGCACAAAACATCATAATCACAATATTTTGTGCACAAATTGTGATTTTTTAAAAAGTTTTTGGAAATTGTGCTCAATTGTTCACAACTTTTTCTCCTGGGGTAGAAATGAAGTTGAGTTTTGGTAGAACCAAAGTTGAAATGAAGTTGGCAGCCATTTGTTAAAGATGAAATTGTAACATCCTGTTTGCATTTTTGCTTTGTTACTCTAGAAATAACATAACATGAAATTTTCCTCTCACCCACCCCTATATAATTGTATTCCTCGTAAATTACTACTTTCACTTTTTTTTACTTTTTTGGAATTTCTGGGAGGAAATTTGTCAGCAATGAGTACTACTGCATGTGACTTCACAATGCACAAGACCACCTTTTCTCCGTATATCATGTGACGTAATATGTTTCACGTTACAGAATAAGATTTATGTATTATGACATAATTTGTTGGATAATTGCATAATTCTAATTTTGTACATCATCTAACTTTACAGTTTTAATTTTTTTCGCTCACTTTTGAAATTTGCATGGTGTATGTCTTCTGGGAACGGAACGCCTGCAGGCAAATTGGCAAATGTAATCGTTTTTTAATATCCTGTTTAACCGAATAATTATTACTATGAAGATTGTTGTGGCGAATTGTTGGCTTCACAACTTATCAACACGATCCTATGAAAAAATGTTAATTTCCGACAACAGGGTGTGCATGCATCTGTTTATCCTTACAGTGAGTATATACTCCTAGCGCTCGATCTACACGATTTTTGGATTAAGTAGGGGAGAAGGTCCCCAGGGAGAGGTCCTCTTTGTTCACAAGCCGAATTCAAAAGAAAGGGGCGGAGCATTTCTCTCCCCAAAAGTCACACATAGGTGTGAACACCAGGTTCAACATGGAGATTCCCTTGGGAGGGGAGGAGCCTACTTAATCCAAAAATCTCATAGATCGAGCGCTAGGAGTATAGCCTATAGGCTACAGTACGTTTATCTCATATGAGCTGTAAAAAACTAGAAAACCGAAACCAATAGGACCATCAAAACAATGATATTATATACGCGTTTCTCACTGCATTGACAGTGATGAAAGTAATACAATGGCTTTAATACGTGACATAAATTTCAGAAATATATCACGTGATCCACAAGCGAGTGCAGCATAACATTATGATGGCTTGTAGAAAACAATGGCATGATATTTCATATCCTGGAATTGCCTGAGATTATACGTGCAATATAAGGTCATTATTATATATTATTTTAATTAGAAGTGCATCATATCCCGAATTCCAATCACAATTCAATTCCCTCGTAATCCATATGTATAGATATAGCTTGTACAGTAGATACAGTAATAACAATAAGTGGCACAATGACAATGCAGAATGTGCAGGGAATATGCATGAGTGAAAAAAATGGGTCATTCATTTAAGGAAGTGCTCGTTTATGAAAGCATTGATTAGAAAGCCAGGTCTTCAATGTCACCTGGGAAAGCCAGTTTCGAAAAGAGCATCTCCCAAATTGGCAATATATTGACCAAAAGCACGCCATCTCTCTATATGTTAATGAATATTTGCCAATTATCAACTTTTAATTAATCGCTAAAAAGTTTAACCGTGTTTAAAATGTTGTAATTCATCACGTAGTTTTGAAACTTTCTGTAATAAAACTGCCCAGTTGCAATCATTTAAAACCCCTATAAATAGGTCATAAGCTTAATTTTTAAGTTGAGCATCACATTATAGCTTGTAATTGCTGCATAGATATGTAGTCGTTTATTTTTGGCTGATACATTATAAGTGAGACACTATACACACCAAATTGTTCCTATATGTGCTCTATTAATTTTTACTAACTATACAGGGTATCCGGAAAGTCCGGTCTTTTGATTGTAACTCAAAATTGAAGTGAAATTTTGCAAATGTAATGACGTTTCCATCAGTAATATAATGGGGGGGGGGCACATCCATCGGTGTCGATATTTTTGACCTTGGAGCATTCCGTCAAGGTCATTCAACATTTATCTTTGGCAGTTTTGAAGACAGACGTGTAGTATAAATTAGAGATATGTGACCAAACGTATTGCGAACACATTGGTGAAAACGGAATGGAAATCGGTAAAGGAGCAGAGGAGTAATCACAACAGGTTTGCAGTTACCCCCCAGGTCTCGCTACACTGCTGTCAACAGGTGTTATGCAATGAAGCACTACTGCAAGGTTGTACCCAGTCCCTTGTCCACTGTTGACATAGGCCCTATATACTCAACTGGCAAAAAAGAAGCTGTTGCTATGCATCTTCTGAAGCCATGTTGTCCTCATGGATTTATTTTGTTAATGGTAATGATACACTGTGGCATGTAATATGTTGTGTACTTTACAGTATTATTTATTTAATGCGTCATTGGTATTTGTGGCTTGCAGTCTTTGTATCAGGGTACCAGACAATCATCACACTTTGTAAGGTACATATATTGTAAGGTGCAATCAGTTATTATTAAAAGGCGCAAAACAGTAATTTTATACGTGCATATTGTGTTGTAGCAGAAACTGCAGTATTGGTTTTGATAGAGGTGGAAAGGTAGACTACACATGCAGTGTAGCCAGACCTAAGGGGCAACTGCAAAACATTTGTTGTGATTACTCCTCTGCTCCTTTACTGATTTCCATTCGTTTTCACCAATGTGTTTGCAATACGTTTGGTCACATATCTCTAATTTATACTATACTCCATTTCGCTATTACGAACGAGGAAGTCGACCGCATTACAGATAGGGGGTTCGTGAGATACATGCGCGCTCCGATTGTCAGCCAATCGCCGAACAGTGATGTCACATTTTTCCCTCTAGGATCTGAGCGCTGTTCCCATGCAGATTCAAGCAATGGGACAGGAACTCTTGGAACTCTTTTCTTGTGGCACATTGATACACACAACTTGCTTGTGCACAGCTCGTTCATAATAGCGAAATGGAGTATATACCCCTATGTTCAAAACCGGTAGAGATAATTTTGAATGACCTTGACGGAATGTTCCAAGGTCAAACATATCGACACGGATGGATGTGCCCCCATGATATTACCGATGGAAACGTCATGACATTTGCAAAATTTCACTTCAATTTTGAGTTACAATCAAAAGACCGGACTTTCAGGACACCCTGTATATATAAAATATGAATTCGTATTGTATTTGTACCGACAACTTTGACGGCGCCAATAGTGGAATGATCCATTGAGCACACAGTACCATTGTATTTTACCTTTGTGCAACAATACATGAAATAGTATTTTTAATTTGTGAGTTGAAAAACATAGTATTTCATTGGGATAAATTCCACAAACTTGTTCATCCGAAAATGCCTGCTGCATGTTATTAACAGGGGCGTATGGCATATCACATCCTTCGAAAGATTCCAGCCAACCGTGAGTGCTTTTTGTCAAAAACCTGTCATTTAAAAAAATAGATCAGGAAACGAATTTGAATACATGTATTGTACAATGTGAAAGGTGCATTTCAGATGAAACATTCCTACTTTTCAGATAATATCCGCACTAAAATGTCTCTGTTGGCAACGCGGTCAACATTAGTCTTAAAACGAGCATCCTTCAATAGATATTCACATTCCAAGACCTACAGTAATATATTTTTTTACACATATAATGTTTTCATACGAATCGATCTGAATGCAATAAAGATTTCACAGTTTTTAATTTAAGTATATTTCTCATGGCTTTTGGAATGCTAAAAATCTCCTAATAACGATCATGATTTTTTGCGGATAGTATTATCTACATTCTGTGCATTATCTTAATCACAACCAGAATATGTGGCGTTTACAAGTTCAATACTTGACACAATTTGACAAACTGTTTATCAGTTGCACTCCCAATCATGATGTATCCATCAGCAGTGCAAAACGCCTGAATGAATAATAGCAGTTACATTGATGTAATTAAAGTTTATTTTAAATTGGACACTATTCGTCATTTCTTCCTAACCTGGTATGGAACTATACTTTCATGACCACTTCCCCATCTCACTGTATCTTGGTTTGCATTCAAATAATTTGATGCAAGATTTACCATGCAGGATATCTACATAAAACAAATCATATTCCATTAATGTGATGTTGCCAAATATTCTAGATTTCAGTTAATTACATATACCTGGGTGGAAAGAAGATTGCAATCTATTTTTTGTCCATGTCCCGTTTTGTTCCGTTCCAATAAGGCAGCTAAAATGGCGCCATGAGCATAAAGACCAGTTGCCACATCAGTGATGGCAACACCAACTTTGCACGGTTCACCATCCTATAAAAACAAGTATGCTTTGGTTGTTGTAACATGACAGATAAGTTTCCATTACCCACACATTATGTCTCACCCTAAATCCTGTGGAATTGATGAGACCACCCAGAGCTGCAGCAGTTCCATCAAAGCCACCTCTCTTGCTGTAAGGCCCTTTAGGTCCATAACCTGAATTAAACTTGCAAATCTTAGAATGGTACAGGACGGGCTTGAAAATATATATGAGTTTATATACTACAAGCTACTGTACACACACCAGTGATGGACAAATATATTAGCTGTGGACACAAAGGTTGAAGCTGAGAAAAGCCAAGACCATATGAATCCATTTTGCCAGGTATAAAGTTCTCTACAAGTACGTCAGATTTCACTGCAAGCTGAAGAAATACGATGATTGTTGTTGTTACTCAATCCATATTACATTTCACATTTCACGGAGCTGGTATTACGAAATTCTATACCTTCTGTATTATCTCCTTTCCAAGTCGATGCTTCATATCGATGGCGATACTCTTAATTGCATTGTTTTTATAATTATATATATATACAAGGATTACATTTTTTATAAGCTAGATATAGTACGAGATAAAAAAGTGAACCTTTTTATTCCTATTGATTGATAAGAAGTAGCAGCTTTCATCTTTCACAAATGGAGGCCCCCACAATCTAGTCTCATCACCACTACCTGAAATATTTTGTTGACAATCTGATACACGTCCACATACCATAATCTAATCAACACCAAAATATAGTGTATGCATAATCTGGCTACCTATTTTTTCCACTTTAATTATTTCTGCTCCCATGTCACCCAAAATCATTGTACAGAATGGTCCTGCCAAAACTCTAACCAAGAATTACTGAATTATTTGACATGCTTAAATGAATTATAAATAACATATGCAATGCAACCTGTACGTTACAATTACCAATTTTTAAAAAGTGACACGTACATTATGTCCCAAACAAAATATTAAAGGTGAACTAGTGGCATGCAACGATCGAAGCAACCATCAGAATTAAAGCATATGTGTTGCAACGAAATCTCTGTGGAACTTGGTAAAAAAATTATTAGAAGTTATTAGAACTTAGTTAGCCAACAATTGTGGCATTTTTTGGTGGGGGTAATTAAGTTAGGAGCTTCGCCTAGCTAGCAGACCAGTTCACCTTTATTAAATATATTCCAAATCTACAGAAAAAATGTACGTATAAGAAACATCATTGGGTAAAAAATTAGAAACTTTTATACACATAGTAGAAAGCCTATTAGAAAACCTTCGTATGAGCTGTATATACTCACACTGCTCTCAATGTTCCAAGCTCAATTAATTAAAGGTGAACAGAACAAGTTTTGTAAGGTACCCTGAAACTTAAACTACCTGAAGAAATTAAGTCATGGTACAACAAAATCTCTGTGAAAATTAGTAAAAAAAGTTATTAGACGTCAAAGTTTGAACGTAGGGTGCACATAAATACACAGAATGTACGTAGATGTACCCTTGGATGTACCCTACTTTCAAACTTTGACGTCTAATAACTTTTTTTTAC
>JAQIWR010001156.1:0-14883 GCA_034695945.1 Glomeris hexasticha
TAACCTCAAGTGTCTGTGTTCATTATTTTTCATAATATAATCATTTGAAATCGGATGAATCTTTTTGAAACACCCTGCATATTATAGATAAAACGACACGTTTATCATAAGAAGAGTAACCGGATTCGTCATCGGAGTCGCTGTCCAAATCTATTAGGGTTGGACCATCGGTGCAACTACCTTCACGCATTCCGGCAATTCTTCTCAGTGAAGCTATGTTATTAATGTGCATTTTTCCTTTTATAATTCCTAAACTTCCTCCGCATTTTTCTTCCTCGGATTCGCTGTAACTCCAACTTAGTGAGAAGCCGTCGCAAGTTTGGTAAAAACTTTTGATGTCGGCTGGTAATTGTACATTGTAGCGCTGTGTGTTGAATATTTTCAGATAATATGTTAATTCATTTTAATTAATTAGTATTCTTATTTATAGGAATATTATATATTATTATCAAAAACATAAATATTTACCTGTTCCCATGAAGCCAATGCTAAACGTTCAACAGGATCTCCAATATTTTGACTGAAATCATTTATTCCCTTTAGGTTTTCTGAAAAAAAAAAATATTAATTGTGTATCTCAAATTCAAATTTTTCAATTTGTCCTCATGGAAGTAATTCATTTCCATATGAATGGTTATTTCATTTTCTAGGTTAATTATATAGATATATGTATGTATGGATTTACTAATTGCATCGCTCATTCCTAGTGTTAAGAATGATAATAAACGTTCTTTAGGAAATTCTTGCGATGTCGATTCCGACGCGAGAGCCTCCATTTTGATGCTTTCCGTTGCTAGGCAACCGTAATTATGCATTTTGAAATTCCGCGCCTTACGATACATATCGATATACGGATCTGGCTTCGAACGAATCAGAATGTTTCGAAATATCTTGCGCAGGGAAAGTAGCTGCGCAATATATTGCACGCAACGTAGTGTTTGCGTACGGGTGACGTCACTAAATGTTGCATTGGTATTGGGGATGAGCAATATTATTGCTGTCGGAACTTGGTCACCTGTTTTTTCGGATCAAGGAGTTCGGATGAATCCATTCGGTGATGCGGTGTGGACACTGTCGTATAATGAAAACTTTGAGTTATTATAAAAAAAACGGCTGATTTAATAGATGTTATACGTCTAGTTTAGAGATTAGAAATGAGTAGAACTAGTGTAAATTCAGCAGAAATTGCGGGATCAGCGGAGATGTGAGTTTTTGACAATGGATTCGGGCGCGGCAAATTTTGAAAAACTTCGTTCATTGATTCTTATTTACAATCATTTGTTCTAGGAACGGAGGTTGCAATGCTGAACCAGCACAGACTTCGGACCACGGTCACAGAAAGGCCCTCAACACTATCGTTTTGAAATTGTTTAACATGAGCAATGGTAAGAGTAAAAGACGATGATGATGATCTTGCGTGCAACTTCCTTGCTCGTCGTATAGTTCTCATGCAATAGGCAGCCACTCGTTATATAGTTATTATACGAGGCTTGCAATATTTTGTTGCGCGTGCAATACGACCGCTGCAAGAGTGTTGCGAAATTTGCCGAATTGTCAATTCAGATTGTATTTCAACAATATTTATCCAGGTGACATCGAAAGGTTTGTCAAAAGTTTAATCAAGGTAATTCCAGAGATTCCTCACATATTTATTTTTGTACCAAATGTACAAGAATCAGAGATTGTAAGCCAAGAATTAATTACAGGTAAATATATATATTGTATTTAATTAACTTCCAGTTTTGGGTTGATGTGATCAAGATATGTGATCGCATGTATATTTAAACTTTGACAGAATTCAACAGATGGCTGATGGGAAGGATAATATATTGGCTTGGCCAACAGGAATACATTGAAAGCCATTCATTGTGTATTCAATTCCTCTCGTCATTTCTGCAGTTGCTAAAGATAAAAAATTGCCATTCTTTCATGGCATTATCCGTGGACTTAATCCAGCTGATGCCAAGTAATATTTTATTACATTTACACTGCATCATTCAATTATAAACAACCGTGAATTACTTCCCAGAGTTGTTGAACGCGAGTAAACTGTTGGCTGAAAATGGAGCTGATGTCAATATTAACCCTTACACCCCAGTGCCAAATGTAATTTACATATATGCAGTTAACAGGGAAGTCAAAAAAATACAAAATTGTATTTGTAATTAATTTCTGCAATAGTTAAAGGATTTCAGTGGACTACATTTGACATTCGTGCCAGTAATCCTCAAGAACTTCGATGTGTGTGATGTCCTGCAGAAGAATCTGCTGTAATAAGTCTTTCACTGATTCTTTATGTGGTTGCGTATTTACTGTTGCAAGTGGAATAATGTTTGATGTCTCAATTTAATTATAGGAATCTCATCCAGAATTCACTGGCATCCAGCATGCTGTTTTTTCATACATGGCTTGTTGACGCGTTTTGGATGCATTTATGTGATCATCTGGAGTTTAGTAGTATTAATATGAAACAGGTGCTTATATACTCTGTGATTAATATATGATGCAAAATTGTACATGTAAATATTTTTACACACACTTCATTTCAGGCTTCACTTGATCTCATTGCCGAACTGATATTGTGCAACGGGGGACAGCCATGTAGTGAAAGGTTTTTTGAACATTGGATGTACTGCTTGGCAAGCTTGTTCAGTCTTTGTTGTTCGCAGGACTTAACTAAGTATGGGTACGTATTTATCCAGTAGGTACGATGTTACAATTGGTGGTCTGTCCGGGATTTATGGAATTTCAATTACGTGCGTCAGCTCTACTGCATTTCACTCCAATTGTATATCCATGCATACATGACACTGACATTCACAAAAACAATTAATCCAATATGACATCCTTGTAATTAATTCATTACTTCTATAAGAATACAAGAAACAAGATTTTCAGAAGGCCTATTTCTTGGAATATATTGGAAATAATATATATCAAGTTGTCTGCCGAGCTGGAAATATGTACGCTGAAATTGTTAATTAAATTCTGGACAATTTATCATTCTATATTATACATTTTGAAAAACGGTTACTCCACTTGTTCATCGTTTTGCATGCAATATTATTTGTGTTTCGTGTCATTTTGTTATTCCTGAATTTCAACATTAATAACTAACAATATCAGTCAAGTTATATATTCTGTCTTGGAAAAATGAGTCCTTGATAATCCTACAATTTTACTGGGATTAACATCAGCTGTATTAATTTATTCATTTTTGACAGTGATGTTAATGATCTGCAATCAAGTTTGGCTCAAAATCTAAAACTTGCAGCTCGATATGCAACAAGACGTATGCTGTGTCATACTAATGCTGAAACGTACTTCCACTTCCTGCATTTGCAGAAGTCCATAGCCAAGGTTTAACCTGCTTGATTACTGTTTTTCAGTGATCAAATATTCATTTATTCATCGTATGTACGTATTTATATCCGCAGGAATTACACTGCAGTGGGTTTACCGAAATCAAAAACCCGCGTTTGTTGGATGCGATTGAAAACTTGTTCAAGTATAGTTTGAGAAGTGAATTTGATTCAGCCAGGATTGAAAATGTAGCCATTGTGCCATCAATCGTGGATGGGTTACAGAAAAATATTGGAAAAATGGTTTCCAGTGAGGTTTGTATATACGTACATATTTTTAATCCCAACTGATTGTTATTTTATTGAGGTGTGTTTTGTGTAGTGGCTGGTTCGTTGTATGTACCTGCATGTGGAATTACAAGTGGGCCAATGGCGATTGTCGGAAAGCAAGCGTGTGAGTGGACAGTTGAACGGGAACCATCCCGAAGAGCCGCACGCACTTCAAAGGAGTAAAATGCTCAATTCAATAACTTCATTGTTTGAGAGGCAATTGTGTTTCTTAATTAACGTTCATTTGCGGTTTAAAATTGTATTGTAGCAATTAATGAACAATATAATCTATGTTGGTAATTGTAGTGAATTTCAAGTGGCTGATGCTTATCAACATTCTGGATGTGAGATATCTTCCTATTGGGCTAAACTTCTCGCAAAACTCAAGCCCAGTCTCAAACTTGAAACGGCACTCTTCTCCGAAGTATGATGGAAAGGTCTCTTTTATATGTAATTATTTATGGCCACTGATATGTTTCCAAATTGTTAATTTCAGGCTTCTGGATGCTTGATGCTAATGAGAGTAATTTGCGAAACATTAGAAGTTGGGATACTTAGCCAAGTTCATTTCGCCAATGTCACAAAGTAGATTGGTTCCAATTGAAACTGTGTGTCTACTGAACTGTTTACGTTAATAACTAACAATATAGTCTAGTTATTTATTTTGTTCCGTGGAAGAAATTAGTAATTTTTCTTGATATAAATCCTGGAAATGTACAGGAATTTGGAATTTCAGATTCAATAGACACGCTTATATATCTTATAAAAATGGTTGCCTGTTACTTGTGGTTTGTTTAAAACAAGGTTTATAACTACCCTGGAAAATTTATTTCAGGAAAATGCAACCGAGTCCAAACGCCCCGAAATCTGCCGTAATGTGGTTACCGGTCGAAGTGTTTACAAAATTGCAGAACATCTGGATTTCAGTGATACGGTTTTGCACCAGCTGGTTGCCCGTGGAAATCAACTCAGTTTGCAAAATAATCCTACGGATAGCCGCTGCCCTTGTTTACGCTCACGGTACAACGCATTGATGACAAAATTAGGTTGTACGTTTTACGCAACATAAAAGTTATTAAAATCGAAACGTTTCAGAACATATCACTACTTCAAAGGAAATGTGGGTACAAATATGCTTCTTTGCTTCGCTTCCGTGGTGGCGTGCTCGTGGTTCTAATCAAGCGGATTTGACGAAACCATCGAATGAAGTTGATCTGGTTAAAATAACGTCATTCATGACTGGTGTGTGTGTGCAAACTATTTCACTAATTTGTATTTTACAATTACAAATTCTACATTGTTATTGGGAAAACACGTTTAGATACTTACGTCTTGACCACCTGCTTGGATATATTGGCTCATTTACCGGTTCATATATCTCCAATATGGAGATTTTCTATTTTCCGGGAAATATTGGTACGTTTAATAAGTTATTTGCAATATGATTTCCTATTTTTTGTAACCTTTTTTTAATGTGAAAGTTAATAATTGTTCATCTAGGTGACTGAAGGAAATTCAATGCGAAGCAAAGCTCTGGAAATGTTGCCATTCCTTGTTAATATTTTGAGATCAATTCCTTTTTGTCAACCAGTGCCTCTATTACAGTATGCTTGTGGAATTCAGTAGCTGTTACATGGTCTTATTTGAAATTATATTCTGAATTATGAAATCGATCAGGTCCGTTATGAATTCACGTGATGCGGTGTTCATGTGCGAGCTTGGCGGTGTAGTGGGAAACTTGTTACTCGCAAGTTCATCTCTTCTCCGTACTTCCAGGTTTTACTTTTATAATAATTTAACCTTTGTAGTGCATAATTTGCTGTTTTTCATAACAATATGTACCTTTCTGAACTATAGATCTCCGCATAAAT
The DNA here is from genome assembly GCA_034695945.1 of Glomeris hexasticha. Classification (NCBI taxonomy): domain Eukaryota; kingdom Metazoa; phylum Arthropoda; class Diplopoda; order Glomerida; family Glomeridae; genus Glomeris; species Glomeris hexasticha. The sequence goes on from JAQIWR010001156.1 coordinate 5,504, forward strand.
GGACCGACACAATTCTTAATGCGGTTACAATCGATGACAAAAACGAAGCGCAAGGTTAATTTAGATTTACCAATTATGAAAACACCTGAATTGCCTTTATTTATTGTGTTTATTATTTGCAGATGACTTTAATGCTATTTTAGCCTACAAGATTGATGTTGAGGCTGTCCAGGAAGTATTCTGTTGTTTCGTCAATTCTCCGGATCCCAAAGTCAGACAAGGCATTCATAATATACTTTCTTTACCAACAATGTTTCTTGTTAATTGCACTAATGTTTACACTAATGATTTGATTTGATTTTGATTTAGCAATTATGCCACACCTAAAGTTTCAGTTCTTGTACAGTGAAAACGGCGAGAAGTTCCTTCAACATTGCCTTAAACTAATGGGTGACTCGGAACACTTGGTCAGAATGTCTTTCAGGTTTGTTTCAATTACGTGTTTAACATTTTTTGCCATATGAGATTGACAAGCAGAGTAATTTTGTTTGGCAGCAAATATGTTGGTGGAATCATCGCGGTGGCGAGGAAAGAAAATCTTGACGGTGTTGTAATGATGCAGCTAAAACACATGTTTGAGAAGGCAAAAGAGAAACCTGATGTGGCATGGATAAATACGTTGTTGTTTACAACAGCTGAGATTGCCAAGTATTATTATTTGAATTAATTATGTGTGTGTTATTGTATTGTAATTTGTTCTTGGTTAGTGAATGTTTTATTCTGCAGACTGTCTGAAGGTGAAATTTTACTGGAGACTACAGTAATTTTAGTGGAGCATTTATCATCGTGCGCTGCTCTTTCAGCAGTTGCACATTGCAAAGTCAGTGGCAGGAAGTTTGCAATTTTGTTTTATTTAGACTTAAATTATTCACTAATTATTATTGTTTTAGCTGAAGGAATTATTCTCCTGCAAGTCACTTACGGCCAAGGAATATTTCTTGAAATATAGGAAACCAATATGCAAGGTGTACTTAATTACTACGCACGTTACTGCTTTTGTAGATAGATGAACATATTTTGATTAATATTACGATATATATAGTTTCTTGCGTGTTTGACTCACGACGAGATGAGCCGCGGAATCCAAAACCCCTTCCAAGTCTTCAAACAGATTTCAATCGCTTTCGATTATCACGATGAAGAAACTTGTTTAAAAGTACGTCTAAATTGTTTTTTAATTCAATAATATATTTCGCTACTATGTATGTTTTTTTTTAATTCCAGGAATGCATGGAGTACATTGTGCCGGATCTGATTTCTAAGTGTACTACGCACGCAACAAACCTGTTGAAAAAGATGGGCAAGATATTAAAATCACCATACCGGAAGTTAATCAGTGATTATTTCAACTATATATTTGCTCACATTGTTTGCCATAAGTCACAGTCTGAACAGCAAGCGGTGCTGCGATTCGTTAAGGTTGAACAATTTGTAATAATGTTAGGATAACGCTGTATTTTTTCGTTTCATTACATTGTTTCTCATTGTAAACAAATATCAGGAAATAACTGGATTTGATGCCAGCAGTCTACTAAAGTGTCATTTCTTTTTCGTGCAAAATGAACTTCTCATTCGCATCAGCGCTCATTACGATCAAGTCTTCCAGGGCATTGCGTTCCTCGCTTGCCACGATCACCAATTTCCCGGAAAGAAAATTATAACATCCGACCAAATGGTGCTGTTGTATATGAAATCGTCTCTATTTCTAAAACACTGATTATATTCATAGATTATGTATTAATTTATTTAAAGGCGAATTATTTACAACCTCATTTGTTGGGATTTCTGACTTTCTTCAATGCGAAGCTGCATAATGTCAATGTACATATAGAAGATAAGAAACTGGTAAGTATATTGTAGTGCAAGTTGGTTCCTTTCTGGTTGAATGAGTTACAATGTCTTGCTTTTTTAATAGGCATTGGAAAGTCTGATAGTCATTCTTCGTCTAATGGGGCCGAAGCACATTACGGATGTTCGGTTGAAGGTGACGGTTGCCTTGAAAATTTGCCTTCAGTTTCAAACAGATGGCTTTCCAGAGCTCTGTTGCAGGGCATGGAGCACGTTTGTCCGAAGGTTATTATTTTGATTGACCTTTGTTCGTTACAATAGGACCTCGATTATCCGAAAACCGATTATTTACGAGTATGATTTGTCTTTTGTGAGCTCAAAATCCAATTTATCCATTGGGACTCAATTACTAAGTTGGATTTAGAGGCATAAAGTGCGAGTTTTATTACAAGTTTCATTAATACAACTTACTTTCCTAAGAAATGTTGTTTATTATTTCGTGTAATTATTGTGCGCGAAACATGAATCGAGGTTCTGCGGTATTGCGGCATAATTTCTTAAAGTGAAAGTAACCTATTTGTTGTTCATTACTAGTGTGGAAATGAATGCTCTTGGTCCAATGCTAAGTCAGATTGTTGTGATGCTTCTGCCGTTGCTGCAACAGAGACCGAACGATGTCGCGGCAATTTTCCACTTCCTCATCGTAGAAAACAAGTAAAGTGGCGCAACGTGAGGAGACTATTTCATTGTTTTGCTGTTATTAAAAGATAGTTTTATGTCGTAGACAATCCCTTTCAAAACACTTCCAAGATCTGTATTTTTTACCTGATATGCATGAGCTGTCGGACGTACTTGCCGCTCTGAAAGTCAGTCCAGAGACACCATCTAGGTTTGTATGTTCCTAATTATATAATGTCATTTGACATCACATGTTTGAATCAATAATATGCAGAGAAATGTTTAAATTGCATCTGTATAGTCAGGCTGATCTGAAAACTATTCTGCGAAGTTCACTTGTCACGGTCGGTCACGAAAGTATGGAAGTACGGTTACCTGCGCTTGCAAAAATCTGCCAAATCCTTCGAAACAGTCATGTGTGTTTAAACTCAGTTTTGATTAAGTTCTTTGTGGAAGTCTTTGTCGCGATTCATTATCATTATTTTTGTTCATTTCAGAAAACGCTGTACCAATTTATTCAAGGCAGTGATTCCGTAGATCCATTGATTTCACAATTTGTTTCTACTGTAAGTTGAATGTTGAATGGAATATTTTACAGCTGGTTTACCAGGATATAATTATGGCTAAAATATACTTCTCTTGAAAAATAGTTACTACACGGGTGTCGTGATTCAAATGCCAACGCGAAAGCTTTAATTGCGGAGTGTCTCGGTGAATTGGGAGCCATTGATCCTGGAAGGTTAATTGAAAAAATCTGAGTACGTGTGTGTTTTTTCTAATAGATTATAATCTACTAAATATAATAGATTGGAGATAAAGTCAGGTGATGCTTTCAAAGTCTCGAGTGTTCACTATAACCTCGGAGAAAGTTTCGCAGTGGATCTTATAAATGAAATAGCGAGATGCTATTTTAAAGCTGACACGAGATCTCAGGTATAAGAAATATCATGTAGCATTTCTGCAATATAACAGTAATTAACAATTTAATTAATTTAATGTAGGATGGATCATCTTACGCGATGCAAGAATTGCTGCAAGTATACCAGTGCAAGTCTGACCGTGCTCCTTTCTTTAAGAGATTCCCGGATGGATTGCAGGGCGTTCTCCGTCCACTGCTCAATTCAAAGTGAAACAACATTTGATCTTCGTTAAGTGTATGAATTTTAACAACCATTTGTTTCCCAGGTACATCATTAAAAATCCAACATTCAAGGACAAATACCCAAGTCCAATTTTTCTCAGTGTGCTTGGGTCAAACTACAATGACTGGATCTGTCAATGGACAAGTTCTTTGACGAAAATGGTAGTTATTATTATTGTGGAGTGTGCTGTGATATCGTACGTTAATTATTTTTGTTTAGGTGAAAAACCCAAAAGCTGTGCACATCTTCACATCATGCAGTGTGGTCATCAAACACGACATCGGCACGGCCATGTTCCTTCTGCCTTACATACTTCTGTACGCCATATTAGATAATGACGATGTCAGCAAGGTATACAACAAGCAAACGCGCAATACACGTAATTTGCCTTGGTTTTTGTGACACTTTTTCCAATATTTATCATCAGATTTCTCAGGAAATTTTGGCTGTTGTCAAGCACGACAAACCAGACGCGAAGTCGTTGCCTTCCGATTTGCATCGGCTCTGTTCTCAAACCGTTTTCTCTTCCCTGGATTATTTACTGCGATGGTGCCAGAAGGCCCATGAAGTGCCAGAATCGAGAGTTAAGGAATGCAGTAAAGTAAAGACATTTCTAGATGCGGTGCCGCAGTTGGATTTGGCGAAAGTTTCGGCGAAGTGCGAAGCGTACGCGCGTGCTTTGCAACATTTGGAAATCCACGTCAAACAGTCCCCGCATGATTTGCAAGACAAATTAAACTTCTTTCAGGTAACTGTTCTATCAGTATGCTTATTTTTCATATATTAACCTTTGATTTTCTTATAAGGAATTGTATATTTCACTCGATGAACCGGATAGCGTTGCCGGTGTAATGGTTTTGCGACAAGCGCAACCAACACTTCACGATCAAATCCTAACGCATGAAAGTTTAGGTATAGTGTTTTTGTAGGATTAGTAATGTATGTGACTGGCAAATTGATTTGTGTTTGTGAATTTCAGGTCAATTGCAAGATGCGCTTTCGTGTTACGAACTCATCACTCACTTGGAACCGAATGAAGTCGCTCACCGAAAAGGTTTATTAAGGTGTTTGTTGGAACTGGATCAGCCCCATAAAGCACTGAATTACTGTAATGGAGTCCTTACCAAAAAGTACATGGAGTTTGTTGCTACCAATATATACAGGGTGTTGCAATGATATATGTATAACATGTTTCAGGCCGGAATGGTGTGTCACTTTAAACGAATACCTTGTGGAAGCGACTTGGAAGTTGTCCAGCTGGGATGATTTACAGGCCAATTTGAACGTTAGTATACTGATAGTGGTAACATCCAATTAAGTTAAACGGGTTGTCAACATGTAAGGGTCTGTTTATTGAAGGATTCTAGTGGAATCAGCTGGGGAAATGGCATTGGACATCTTTTGAACGCTGTCAACAATAAGGTACCGGTACAAATTTCGCTGTACGGCAGTTTAGTTCGAGTTTCACTATGCTTATTCCTTTTATTTTTATCTTTCCAACAGAACAGTGAAATGTTTAAAAAGAGGCTTCATTGCATTCGATGCGAATATATGGCTCCGCTTTCCACTGCCTGCATGGAGAGCGACTCGTACCAGCGAGGCTATAAACACATAATTAAGTCAGTAATTGTTTATTATTTCACCTACTAAACCATATTAAATAGAATTATTATATTTGATTATGTCTTTTTTTAGGTTGCACATGTTAAGCGAGCTTGAGAAAGGCATCCAGGCACTATCGTTATTAAGGGACGTACACGACGGTGCGAATGAAAGTTTCAGATCTGATCCGGTGCAGTTGATATCGGAATGGGAAGCAAGACTCCAGTTCGTACAGCCTTCTCTACGTTGCTTGGAACCGATTTTAAATTTGCAAAGAGCATTGTTGGGCATCACTTTGAAACATAGACCTGAATTGGGGCCACAAATAGAGCCTGAAATAGGACGTAGCTGGTTGAAAAGTGCAAGATTAGCTAGAAAGTGAAGGAATTAATGATAGATAATGTGTTGCATCGTATTATTGTATTAGTGTTTTAGTAAAGAATTTGTGATTTAGAAATGGACACCTTCAACGCGCGTACAATTCGCTGTTGGTGGCATCGCGGTGTCAATTGCCGGAAGTTTTCCTGGAAACGTCCAAATGGCTTTGGCAAAAGGTATTGAAATTACATGTGATGGCATGTTGAGAAAAAGCTTGTAAAATACAAGAGATGTTGAATTGCGAGCTGATATTTTTATTCAGGGTGATCAAGGTCAAGCGATAAGTACATTGCAAAACGGCATCAAGAAGTTCTATCCAATCATCGATGGAATAAAATTTGAGAATTCAGTTGACGGGCAAAGAGAAAAATTACAGTGTGCCAAGGTAATATAAATGGATTCAGTTTTCCAAGTACTAAATGTGAATGTTGGAAGATTAAAATGTGATAATGATTTATGTTTATATTATTACTTTCAGGCACTTTTATATTTGGCAAGATACAGTGAAGAGTCGTGCAACTTGGAATCCAGCCAGATCTTGAAAATGTATGCAGATGTGCTGAAAATATGCCGCGATTGGGAAGAAAGCAACTTCTACTGCGCGCAGTATTACGACCGCATTCAAAGTGTGAAGTCGCAAGAGGATATGGATGGGTATTGTTATTATATAGTATTGTTATCAATAATGGATTAGTATATTCAATGTAAACATGGTCTGATATCTGTGTAGAGCATTCATTCTGTGTATCGTGAAACACTTTGGGGAATCTCTGCAATACGGATGCAAGTATTTGTACCAGTCAATGCCAAGAATGCTCAGTTTGTGGTTGGAGTTTGGTAGTTTTGTGATGAATCTGAAACAGCCTAAGATGAAGGCAGCACAGGTTTCTAAAATCGGTGAAGCTGAACAAGTATTGAAGAAAATAAACGAGCTGGTTTGCATCAGTCGTATCGATAACATTTTAAAGGTGAACTGACACATGGTTTACTTTGTGTACATACCGTGTCAGTTCACCTTTAAGAAATCAGCAAATGGAGAATTGTACTAACACTGATCTTTGTTTCATTAGATCAGTGGTTTTATTACAAATAAAATCCCCTTATATCTATTCCTTACGGCATTTCCACAGTTGATTTCCCGAATTTGTCACACTCATCCACTAGTAATTGCTTTGCTTCAGGTAACTAACTATAGTTGATTTTCATGTTGAAAAAAGTATACAGTGCACCTTTAAAATGTTGGGTTTTTATGTGACTTTTCCAGGAAATAATTTGCAGATTGCTTGTTACGTATCCTCAACAGTCAATGTGGATGATGATGGCAGTCTCAAAGGTTTAATTCAGAATTGCATGCATATACGTATATTTTAATGTACACAAGAATAATGTACAGAAATAATTCAGTTGTCATTGTATTATTTCATAGTCGCCGCATTCATTACGTGCCGAACGATGTCAAGAAATATTCCAGAAAGCAAAAAGCCTCAACCCTCAGCTTCAGAAATTCATCGGTGATTCAACAAAGTTAACTGATAAGTTGTTGGAGTTGTGCAACCGAAACTCTTCAGATGCCGTAATGAGTATGGACACTCATTTCCGAAACCTTCTTCGGTTGTTTCGTGACGAGTGAGATTCCCCGTTTGTATTCGTTCAAAAATGTTGCCTTGAATGTTACCTAATTAACTGTTCATGTTCATATTTTTCAGCTCGTTTGGCCCAATATTACTTCCACTGCAGTCATCAATGTCCATCACTGTGCCGACAGGCAACGGTGGATACGCGAATCACGATCCGTTCCCGTTGACTCCTGTCTACATCCATGGTTTTGAGGATCATGTAAACTTAATAATGCTCTTATTCTTCATCCCTTCTTTCCTTTATCTAGCATGTTAAATTACTATGCATTATACTTTTCTTATTAGATTGAAGTTATGCAATCGTTGCAAAAGCCGAAGAAAATTACGTTGCGAGGAAGTGACGGAAAGCGGTACACCATGATGTGCAAGCCAAAGGTTTGAGAAATCAAATCTTTTGGGAAATGTAAGATTGAGAAACTTTATTGGCAAGTTTGCACAATGTTCTTACAGGATGATCTGAGAAAGGATAGCCGGCTGATGGATTTTAACACCGTCGTCAACCGTTTCTTGCGCCGTGATCCCGACTCGAGACGAAGACAACTCCATATTCGGACTTACGTAAATGACATCAAATTCTGTACTTAATATAATGCAATAGATATACAATGGGAGTTCAATTTTTAGAGTGTAGTTCCTTTGAATCATGAATGTGGACTGATCGAATGGGTGCCAAACTTGTGTGGGCTTCGAATAATACTTACGGCGTTGTACAAGATGAAAGGGATATTAGTTACCGGGAGAGAATTGCAAATGTACAAAGTGGACTACTCTGCCCCAATAGAGTACGTATATATTTAGTATTTTATATGATATTATATTTAAAAAGTGTCTGCAAACTCCAATTAATAATTAGGAAAAAGATGGCTGTTTTTAAGAAGCTGGTTGAGATACATCCATCGGTGTTTAGCGAATGGTTCCTGAGCACATTTCCAAATCCAACAGCTTGGTATGAGATATTTCGTTTGTTAATAAGATGCTGGTTTTTAATGTAGACTGTTATTTTTGCAGGTACCAAGCTCGATTGGCGTACGCGAGAACTTTAGCGGTTATGAGTATGGTCGGTTATATTTTGGGTTTGGGAGACAGACACGGGGAAAATATTCTCATGGATTCCAGCTGTGGAGATGTGGTGCATGTAGACTTCAATTGCCTTTTTAACAAAGTAACCAACATATACCATGTGGTTTTCAATTATTTTCTGATAATTATTAATTAATATGCAATTTATGATATATTTCTTTCAGGGGGAAACATTCGGTTGTCCCGAGCGAGTTCCCTTTCGGTTAACCCACAATATGGTTGATGCTATGGTATACATTATATCAATTTAAACCTATTCATTAAATGATAATAATGTTTTGAGTGTTTTTAAAGGGTCCACTCGGGTACGAAGGAGTATACCGAAAATCCTGCGAGGCAACGCTTCGAGTAATGAGGGACCAAATGGAAGCTCTTATGAGGTATTTGCTCTCTTCTCAGCTGTTGTAAACATTATATGCACCCAATTTCTCATTAGATTTGATATATTCCAGTTTACTCAAGCCTTTCGTACACGATCCTCTTCTGGAATGGAGTCGGCCAAAAGCGAAACATTCTCGGAATGGAGATGCAGGGGATATGCCCACAAATGAAATGGTGAGAATTTTGTGAAGATAATCACATGCAGCTAGTATACGGGAATGTTGCACATGGTTTGTAATAATATAATTAATTGTTGGAACAGGGTATGAATCACGTGCAAGACATCCAATCGCGGCTTAAAGGCATCGTGAAAGGCAAAGCGAGTCTTCTCAAGCAGAATGCAACTCCTCTTTCCATTGAGGGTCAAGTGAACTACTTGATACAAGTAATAATTTATAGATGTGTATAACTGAATGCATTTCAATTGCATTTTTTGTTTTTGTGTTTTCTAGGAGGCCATCGATGAACAAAATTTGTGCAAGATGTACATTGGGTGGGCGTCATACATGTAATTTAAAGAGACATGTCACTGTTATTTTCCACCAGTATGTATTGGAAATGTTTATGTTCTATTTTAATAAAATGATGTTCCTATATGATTTAGGTGAAATTGTGAACAATTAAAGGTGAACTGACACGGTTTTGTAAGGTACCCTGAAACTTAAACTACTTGAAGAAAAGTCATGAAGAAAGC
>JAQIWR010001157.1:0-14880 GCA_034695945.1 Glomeris hexasticha
CTCATCATTCCCAAAATAGAGTTACCCTTCCTACAAGCAGCCAGACATTGCGCTGTAGGCTTTAATGTGTCCTCAACCATAATCCCCAGGTCCCTATCTTGAGTAACAACTTGCAACGTTTTACCATCCATCGTGTATTCTACCCAAGGAGGTTGGAAGGTTTTGGGTTGGAGGGAGGGAGCAAAGTCGAACGTTTTTGAGGCAAGCACCAGAATACGTCGTCTGCTACGTGGCTTTAGGCTTAATACACGTGCGCATTTTCAGCTGCATTTCCCAAGGAGGTTGGTGTTTCCGCATTATATATTAACTCTTTAACATGTTTCATAAATAAAATAATTTCATCTTTTTCTCATTTCAAAAATAATTGCATATGTTTAATGTTAATTAAATGTGGAATTTGTTTGCATTTAGGCGCTTTTAATTCAATAACGTGGAAATAAACGATTTAACTATTTGAACCAATTTTAACACAAATAAATTTTAAACTTAAAAATATGCTGTATTGTGTTCGGAGAATATTTCGCTTATTCACGTGTTCAGGGCAATCTGCAATTCATAACTTTAAAATAATATAATCGTAATAGTTCGCTCAAAATACATGCTGACAGCAATCTGCAATTCAAAACATGTGATGAATAGATGTTAAAGCAGATTGTTCACAAAAGTAGCAACTAAAAACTACCAGGAAAACGTTACAGTTGATTACGCCTAATGACTAAAGCAGACGATTTTTCCGGTGACTGCCGCTCTCGACTGAGCACACTTTCGTAACATGGGGGATATAGGGAATGCTCCCTCCATCAAACCCAAAACCTTCCAACCTCCTTGATTCTACCCCAGAATTTTTGGTCCCAATGTGCATCACCTTACACTTGTCAACATTGAACTGCATATCCCACTTTTGAGCCCAATCCACCAATCTGTCCAAATCCCTTTACAATTCCTGGCTTTGCTCCAATAAATCCACAACACCTGCCACCTTAGTATCATCCGCAAACACACTAAGTTTACATAGGATATCATCCTCTAAATCATCAATATACACTAGAAATAACAACGGCCCTAACACTGATCCTTGAGGTACACCACTATTAACCCCTAACCAATCTGAATGTTCCCCGTTTATAACTACCCGTTGCTTTCTATCCGTCAGCAAATTTTTAATCCATCGTAGCAGATTCCCTGTCACACCCTTCAGTACAAAAGTTAAACAAAAAACGATGAGTTATTCACCGATTAGCTCTTAAAGTTTTATAGAGTAATTAACTTTGGAGGTATATGCCTATTAAATGTGATTTTACCTTCAAATTGACATATATAAAGAAATTTCTTGCAGCAACAGTGATCATCCCATGTAAGACCAATATCTATTCTTATTAATGCACAATCCTGGTTTTTGTCAGCATCATTTGGCTCCCCACCGTTCCACTTTTGATATCCTATTGTAGAATTGTCACTTATGTACATCCAAATGCCCTCGGAATTTCGGTCGCTTAATCCAATCCAGTAGGACAACGCTCTATTAATAATAACAACAGAAAATTAGGCAAGCACACATTTAGTGTGTAAATGAGGGCTTTGTAAATTACGTCATTTTTCTGTGGAAAGCCCGGATGAACCAAGCGGTTTTGTGATCTTTGATAGTGGCCAGTGTGCCACCCCTACCCAAGCATGTTTCATCAGCTTTGTTAAATGGCTGTGGAGTCTGTACGTACGAATAGCAAAATTCCTGGAATCTGTAGGCTCCTGGTTGACACCCTTCCTCTGTAAAGTCATAATATCTTTTGAAATTTGCAAATGTATAGTAAGCAGCTGGCCTACTAATAACTCATTCACCTGAATTGAAAGATACCACTACTTGGGCACTGACCACAACCACCGATATACTGATAATAATAGAAATCGTACCCATAATTGAGAGCTATCATATATAAAATTAAAAGTGAAACAGTTTTTTTACATTTGGGTGTGTAAGATCCTGTTCCTGTTTTCTAAAAAGGAAATAGGAGTAGTCCAGCAAATTAAGGTGAATTTTTCTCATAATGACCTCATGCGAAAGCTTTGAAAAATCCCAAATAAATAATGAATTTCACACATATTTTGTGATATACATTTTTGTTTACTCCAATGCCATGTAATAATGTTATTAAAACTTGCATTTTTATGTTGAAGGCTCCTGGAATTATTTTTCATATATTTCTTGCAGATCATTTCATTGCACAATAATCCCCTTTTATGCAGTGTTTTGAGATTTAAAGAAAGAACACTTTCCTAATAACTTGAATTTCAAATTTGTTGCCTTATAATTGACATACCCTCAAACTTAACCTACTTGTAAAAAAGCAAGTGTTTAAGCAACATGTCTCCGGAAATTAATAAAATCTTTATTAAAAATTACAGTTTGCCAGAAATAATACTAATTTCCACAGAAATGTTGTTCCTACACTTTCTTCATGGGTTATCTTTGTGTAGGTTAAGTTTCAGGGTACTTTACAATACCGTGTCATTTCACCTTTAACAGTTTGTTACAATATTGCCCCAACCCCCATCATGACTTTTTTATGGCATCTTCCCGAATTAAAAATTATTTAAATTGGGTAATGCAAACACGGTTGATTGCCCCTAAATTTCTTAACTTAGTTGATTGATTGATTTTGCATGCTAACGGGTTTTATACACCATTTAGCGTCTGAACCCGGGACCCTACTTTCTAACCTCACACGCAAACGTCTTTAACCCAAAGTCCATAGACCCATATCTGGGTTAAGGTGCAAGCATTTTAATGCACACTTTTCATGGCCTACAGCAAATCCCTACCGGAGTAGCCTGAGAAAACCCATCACAAACTGGCAGGATAACTAGAAAACTCCTTTGCACATGCATAACCCAGGACCACAGAGGTACAAGGCGAGTGCTCTAACCGCTACACCACCAGCTCACCTCTGTTTTAACTTAGTTAATGCAATATGTTGGCTTTCTACATACCTAAGTGGCAAACTTTCCCAAAACTTTAACAATGGTCGTGCACCTTTGGAAAATGATGGTGAAACATTGAAGTCCTGCTGCAGCCCTGCAACTTACCTCCATACTGCATTAAATGATGACTGTCTCATGCACATTAAGGTATAAAAATAATCCTGTGGCTGACAGTAATTGAGGATTTTTGTATTTGAATTATTGTACGAGTAAAGATACTGTCTACTGTGCACATTTCATATTAAACCTGTTCCACTAGATCTTGAGCCGAGATTGTTCGTCCTTAGCTCAGAACCCAGTGGTACATATTATTAGTTTTTTTATTAGAAAATTGCCCAGTACCCACTCAAAATTTGAAATATTAAAGCTCCCAACTGATAACAATTAATAGTAGCTGCACAGCAATATAGCATTGCACTGAGAGTAAAGGTGCGTTTTCATGAGCTTGTGTTTTACAAGCTGCAGTTGAAAATCACAAGCAGAAGCGTTTTAGCGGCACCTGCGCAAGCCCGCTTGCCTCACAAGCTCGCTTGCTGTCATTTTCAGTGGCTTGTAGGTGCACGCCTTCTGCTAGCTTGTAACTTGCTTGTAACCATGGTTACAAGAAGACGTAATACACAGACGTTGATAACGGTGAAGAAAATCACGGATCTGTACATGTTTTACACGAGTTTTTGGGGAAAAAGAGACAAGGAAGCATCTGTTGGCAATAAAAACATGGTTTTATTGATGGCAAGCGATCGTTTCTGATCGGGAATCGCGAAGCGACGGAAAAATGGCGGCATCTGAAACCGGACGTTGGTCGGTCGACTGCCGTGACGTCACCAGCCGTGACGTCACCAGGTGGCATCTGATTGGCTCAAGCGCGAAAACGCGCTTGCGTGTGATGCGAAAAGCTGGCTCGTTTGGTGCGCGATTGTGCTTGCAAAATGCTGATTTCTGCCATCGCTTGCAATCGAACACTAATGAAAACGACTGCACTTGTGTGTGCAAGCGTGCACGATTGCACGCAAAGCTTGCGCTTGCGACATTTACAAGCTCATGAAAACGCACCTGTAATAATACCGCAAGGTAACGGAACGGCATCAGCCCTTGGATCAGCGATGCACGATATGAGAAAAAATATAATGCATGTGCAAACTGTCATCAAACTCCGCAAGCGAAAGCGCTCCAACTTGATCTACAGGCAACCAGCAGCGCCGTTGGTGGAATAATAAACCAACTGCAACTGGGCATCGCAATGAATAACGTGGTAAAGATAAAACTAGCGGCCAAGGTAATAAAAATAATGGGTTTCAAATTTTTCATGAGAGTAACTATTGCACATGCTTTTATCTTTTATCCATAATCATAATAGATATTCGGTTCGTACTTATCGACTCAAGCATCGGATGTAGTTGCACGCCAACAAACTGTCAGTAAAGCCATGAAAGCATACTTGGAAAGAGCCAAACAGCATGGTATTTTATCTTTCACAAAATTGCTTTGTCGGATCTCTCACATGCGGAGTACATGCACTTTCCTTTCATGCTACCACCCCCTAAATGTCAATAGAATATCCCACATTAGGTGATTCACCATTCACAACAAATATACTTCGTTCAGTGCAATTACAGAACATTGCAACAGAATATATTTCGTATTAATCCTAATAATGAAATAATTATGCCCAACAAATCACAATCATCAATATATAAATATATATATATATACTTTGCAGATGAATTCATCAAGACGCAGTTGACCGAATACGAAATTGGCAAGCGACACTTGGCCAACATGATGGGAGAAGACCCTGAGACATTTACACAAGCAGACATTGATGTCTGTGTTTTTTCTTATACTACTCTGCCAATCTCACTTTCCAATCATTTACTTGCAAACCTTTATTTGCAGACGGCTCTCGAGTACCTGATGCCATCCGGTCTATTTGAGCCACGCGCCCGCCCAGTCATGAAAGTAATATAGATTCTTCTTGAAATGCAACGTCAATCCTGAATACTTATTCTTTCTTTTTTTAAATTTCTGTAGCATCCGGATCTAATGTTTCCCAAACGAAAAGGTGACATGGAGCGTACTGCGAGTGAACTAGCTCCACTCGGCAAATTACTAAATCTGGTTTTCCATGGATAGAGGCTGAATTTGATGTGTCTGGACGTCCTTACCACTATCTTTTCTACACCGGAAGCCCAAATTATTTTGGAGTCTTGCATGTAAATTTTAGTAGGTCATCAAATGCAATAAACGCTGTAACGGATGTGAATGTATCGATATGATTTTGGTCACAGGAAATCTCTGGCCACTTGGAGAACCTAAATCGGTACGAGGATAACATGATTGCGAAGGGAATAGTTGAATCTGATGGCAATCAGAAAGTGTGAGTATGAATGGAGTTTTAATATTGTCAGTAGTTTGCAAATGCAGTATGAACTGGAGACAATTTCATATAATGTGGAATATATTAGGAATATGTCTTCGACAAGTTGGCTATCAGTCGACGCACTAAGAAAATTGCTTCTGGAAGACGTTAGGGAATACGAGGTTGGGTTTGACATTCTAAATGGTACTGGCCAGCATGTCAAACACGGTTTGCACAATCTCACTGAATCTCATTATACCTTTTTCGAGAAAGTTGCAAAAAAAAAGCAAACGTGATTTGACATGTTGCCGCACCGCCATCCGCGTACCTGTAATATTGTATAATTTTATTGTTCGTTACTACAGTACGACTACTTCATAAAATGCATGACAACGCTAGCAGCTCACCCGTACTCATCGCAAATACAGGACTTCATCATGAAATTCCGATCTCAACTTGCAGCCGAGGACACTGTCACAGAAATACCTGAAGTATCGTCGATAATATGTATGAAATAAAAATTCGGTTTTCATAATTAATGATTCATGCTTCTATACGCAGATGAAATACGACAACAACGGTCGCCCATTTATGGATGCGGTTGGTAAGAGGCACTCGATGACGCTGAATCCAAAATTTAACTGGTCCGTTGATAAACTTGGAACACTTTCTCAGGGCAGAGGAAGTGGGCAGTTGCAAAGGTGATCGTGTACGGAGAAGGCACTGGCAAAATCCGAATAAATAACACGGACATTACGTATTTTGCTAGTCTGCAGGACAGGTACGATCGTGTCCATCTCATCGCAGTTGCGATGGATGGCTTAAAATGGTTGCTGTTTTGCAGGGAACAAGTGCTATTCCCTTTGCTGCACACGGGGCTCATTGATAAGGTAGACGTACAAGCCGAGGTTGCGGAAAGTGGACACGCTTCGCAAGCTGGGGCGATCCGCTACGGTATCTCGTTGGCACTTAGGAGTTTCGTTGCTCCCGAGCAACTGGAGGCAATGAGATTAGGTAGTAAGCTGCAAACTTTTCAATACAATACACTTTGCAGGTGTTCGTTACTAAATGTTTGCCATTAAATCTTGGACATGTAAAGCTGGATTGCTGACAAAAGATCCACGAGTAAGGGAGCGAAAGAAACCGGGACAAGAAGGTGCTAGAAGAAAGTACACTTGGCAAGTAACAAACCGTTTGATTTATGTAGTACAAGATAGAGGAAAAAAACTAACATTTTCATTTGATTTACAGGAGAAAACGGTGAGCTACTTCTTTCTCTCCGGGAACCATTTGTACACTGGCGCCGAAGTTTCCGTTCCACGCTTCACCAGTCTTTTCTTTCCTTTTTTGTCCTTTAGAATTGTAAAAAAAAAAATGTAATGCGATGATTTTTCTAACAATCCTCTCTCGAATTAAACAAAAATGTATACCTGCAAAGATTTCTTCACATCAATCTTACTGGCAAGAACGAGCAATTGTTTCTCTCTTTTGATCCGCGAAGCTAGCAGCTTGTATTCGGAGCTGGCCATTCTCTATTGCAGCATAGGTAAAATAGAAAAACTTGTCATTACATGTGCCAATTCATCTACAGCCCAACTGTGCAATTTGCACGAGCGGCACACGTCAACCCACCACCATCTGTCGCGTAAAGGCCCTTTGTCAATGTGGCAAAATATTAGCGGGCTGGCTTTACCGCCCCAACGCGCGTCAAAGGGACCTTAAGGTTCCGAAACCACGGCCAATAATGCCATTATTTATTTCACCTTGCTGGACAACAAAGCCCTTTGCAATCAGCTAGGGGAGGGAATAGGAGATGAAACGCAGCGTATGTTACCTTCAGGCTGGCGGAAGCTTCCGGGATCGTGGACTCGGCCAAAGTTTTCGTTCGCATTCGGTTATACTTGCGGTCGAGGAGTTTCGGATCTGTGTCCAGATGCCGAGCGACATCGAAACCTTCAACTGAAGTTGTAAGGAAGTGTTTGATTTTAACATGAATTGCCTTTACTCCATTGAAGTATTCCAACTAAACTTACTCTCTTCCTTGGAGTCTACGTAAAACACGTGCTTGTTTTTGGGAAGCCCTCCAACATCCAGCAAGTGATGGTTTGCCTTCAGACGCTCTATTTTCTATTCATCACATAGACAAAGTTTGCTAATGTGTCACACTAATTAAAGGTTAAACAAAGGGAGAGTTACTTGTAACTCGGCGATCCTCTTCGAATTAACGTAGTTCATGTCTTGGGTCTGCATCAACTTCAACTGCTCGGTGGTGAACTCTTCTGGCTTCTCGTCTTCATAATGGACACCATCCTTGTTAAGAAACAATTTCACGATAAGACTTCATTTTTGCACATACTCAACTAAATTATCTGTAAGAAAGTGATCAATTCCAATGCATATGTAAGAAAGTGTTCAATTTTCAGAGCATATTCTATGCAGATGAAACTTTGCGACAATGTCAATTGCAGGTCATTGAAAACTAGTTTTAATTGCAACCATAATTCAAAATAATGTTAATTGAAAACAAAATCAAGTTGTGTATCAGTCAAACCACGTTAATTCGACACCTGATAATTCTTCACAATTTAAAATCCAATCTCCATAGACTTCATATGTTAATATACTCCGCTTAATGCATCCTAAATTCAAATTCCCAGGGTTCATACAGCTCTCCACGTTTTGGCAATATTTTAGTAAAAACTCTCAGTTGTTTTTATATTTTAGCTAAAATCTAAATTCTCCAAGTTTTATATATTTTCATTAGTATTAACCCATAATAAATAACATTTTAAAAATTGCGTATTAGTTTATTAAATATTATGAACATTTAATAGACAATACTTTCATACTATAAAGAAGACCTTCATTTAATAAAATAATAATCTATTCAAGATTAGCAAAATATGAATGGAATTAATTGATGTTAGAAAATTAATTTGGAATAGATTTTGTTACAAAGATGAACTTGAAATGAGAATATACCTCATTTCTTGCTTGTTTACTATTAAATTTCATTTCTCAGCGTGTATTACTCTGTATTAGTATAGGTAGGTGATAGAATTACAAGCAAAGAAGCCGCAATAGCAGCACCATCATCATCACGTTGAGTTGCTTCCTACAAAATGCAAACTGCACTGCATGGTTTTGTGTTTGGCACCGGCATCCATCACATCATGGAGAGGCTCGTTAATCATTTGCTTAACCTTCGATGAACCTCTCTCTCTCTCTCTCTCTTCCTCTACTTCTCTCCTTCTCTCTTTACTCGGTGGATACGAGAGAAAGAGAAAAGGAGGGTTGAGGAAAAAACGAGTTGCCGCATTCATGAGGCAATTTGCAACTGGATTCAATCGGTGAAAACGCGCCACTTTTAATAGCTTTCCCACAAAAGCCCAACAAGAGAAGGTTATGTAAAATGCCAGTTGGTAATTGAATGGGCTCCAACCACAAAGTGGATTGCGCTCCATCAACAAGCCAAAAAACAAACGACCAGAGCACTGAGCCAACCGAGCCCATTCATATTCATCGACTCACTTTTACGATGAACACAACCAACCAACAA
The DNA here is from genome assembly GCA_034695945.1 of Glomeris hexasticha. Lineage (NCBI taxonomy): Eukaryota > Metazoa > Arthropoda > Diplopoda > Glomerida > Glomeridae > Glomeris > Glomeris hexasticha. The sequence goes on from JAQIWR010001157.1 coordinate 8,895, forward strand.
TCTCTGAACGAGCCTCGGTCCAAGTGCCCAACCACAAAAGGACACGTGTACATGTAGAGGTGGTGGTGGTGGTAGTTGCGGTCCCTGTCACCCACATGTCGTCGTGGAAATCTTACCACTCCGGTTATAGTGATCGATGCCAAGAGCAGCGTACAAAATGGAAAGAAGAATTGCAACCTGCCTCGACTTTAGAGTTGATCATGTGGAAGTAAAATTCATCAGGATTCCTGTCCAGGGCCTTGCGTTTCAGCACCTTCAGCACTTTGCGCTTCTGGTTGTCGCGACTGCATCAAAAATAAAAAAATAAAAACTAAACCAGTAAAAGTAAATTTGCATTAACTTAAATATACATAAGAATAACAACAGCAACTCTTTATACGTAAAAAGAATAAAAACTGATTATTTTCAGTCAACTGTGGGGGAATAACTTACGGCTATCACGGTACACGTGATGGTAACATTGACAGGAATATAATAAAAATTTTAATATCAATGTCACCAACTTCAATAAATCTCTTCAAATTATAGCAGATTTGGCTTTCCATAGTAGTCAAACTACTTGTTGCCTAATTATATACGGTGAAAGCAATGTAACTACATGTATAAGTAAGCTTACAATGTTTTGTTCATATTTCTGAGACAAAAGTATGGAAATGCTAATCTTACAATTCTATAACAGAAAAGTAGATTTAGAATGATGGTCCAGCATGTCTTCCAAAGTAAGAAGGATACAAGGAAAGTGATACAGGTTTTTTCTTTTGCATCTTTCTCTCTCTCCAACACACACACACACTCCACAACTCAAACTTCGCGTCGGTTGCATGCATTAATCATGAGTTGAGGGTTTCGAGTCGCCATTTGCAATGTAGGCAGCTTTGGCCCTGGGGAGGTTTCGGTAGCCCTGGGGGAGAAGCTCTCTTTCTCTAGTAGACCGACAACAAATTTCGTACAGGCCAAGCTAAATATTAATGTGAAACTGACGCGTCCAAACCCCGTGACCGGCACTTGAAACATCCCATCTATACGGCCAGTGGCCACCCAAAAAGTCACCATTCCCAACTTTCTTCCACCAAAAACTCTCCACTACCGATATTTGGAAAATAGTGTATAGGGAAAAAAAGGTTAGAAGAAAAAAATCGGTTCACCTGCCAAGACGCGATAGCTGGTGTTGCGCATGCGAGCAAACGATAGCGATAACGAGACATCGTTTGCCTAATCTGGCCACCAGAGAGAGAGAGAGAGAAAGAGAGAGACTTTGGGGGAAAATAATTCTCTTAAAGTAGTTGCATTTCACAAAGGGACTGTTCAAAACGAAAGTTGCCATTTGGTTGACAGACAACATTGAATCAACATGTGTAGCTTTTGAGAAATCACGGTAAAATACCACCTTACAAAATTGAAAATACCAGCAAATACAGTAGAATCTCCCTATAGCGGCACTTGAAGGAATCCGTGATTTCGTCCCTTATAAGGGTATGCTCTTACAGGGAAATCCCTTTGTATACTCGCACTGCTTCGACTGTTCCAGGCCCAATGAAACGATTCCCAGAACACTATTGTTCGTTATTTGCACATGAGAGTGGGAACCGGATTTATGACGTCACCTCATTCAACAAAACCGCTTTATGATTCAATCATGTTCAATTAACGAACAATAGGCTGTTTTGGTTATTGTTTAATTGGGCTGGGAACAGTAAGGAGCAGCGTGAGCATAACAGCACTCTGGCCTTATAATGAAACGTAATATTAATGAAACAATTCATGAATAAATTAGTGAATGTATGAACACAAATGCACAACGATGCTTTTTTGAAAACGCAACTACATGTGTAAAAAGTTTTCAAGCAAGTGATTGACCTAATTGATTCATACTGGGCGTTTATGCCCTTATAAAAGTTCATTTTATCACCTCAGGTAGAGCAAATGTTATAAGGGAACTGCTCTAGTAAAGTGAGCCTTTAATATATGTGTTCAATTACTTATATGGAAACAACATGAAGTGATGTAATCTGTATTTTATAAGGGTGCCAGATTGGCTGGGATGACTTCATAGTTAAAAATCAGTCCAGGGACTATCTTTGGTCACTGCTGCGCCTGTGTGACCTGTACTGTATACAAGAAGTTGAGTTTGATTTTCGAAAGTTGCACCCCATGATAGGGTGGAGAAATAAGCGTTGCGGGGAAGCCAAGCGGGTCGCTTTTCTCAATCAGAATGTAGAGGTGACAAAGTAGCCGCAAAGCCGAACAGATCTAGCTGATGGAGAGAGAAGTAGAGAGAGAGGTCGGATAGCCATGAATTATCCATGATGGCACGATGCCTGACCAAATTGGTGGCGACACGCACTCGCCCCACTGAACATCATCCGGCTATCGAAAACTAGGCACAAGTAAAAAAAACTGACACAAAAACCGGCCGTCCGATCCAATTTGCAACGACTGAGGCCAAAGGTCAACATCGGTCGACCGGCTCCCAACCAAAGCGTCGATTTGCCTAATGAAATTTGCAGCTCATCCGACGTTGCCCAGACCCCCACCCCCATCCCTTTTCCACACTCACTTCCGTTTCTGTCATTTGAATTTCAAACACTGGCGGCCATTTTCTCAACGGTTCTCTCCAGATATAGAGAAAAAACAGGAGAGAGAGGAAACAAAAAGCAACCCCTCTAACTTCCTTCCGGAGGAGGCCGTATCCGGTGATGGCAGAAGATGAGGTACCCCTTGACGACATCCAACATCATAATTCTTAAGAATGTGTCACACAGATATAGACAACAAAATGCTACTTTCAGTTGTCAACTTTAAAAATTATGAAATTATTTGGGAAATTAACAGAGTTCGTGCTGTCACACAGCTGTTATTTTGCTAACTCATCTCTATAGTATAACTTTACTGTAGCCTCAATGCAAGCCCATTCATGAAATTCATACAAATCAAAAAGTTCACATTGCACAAATATAGTTTGAAATGTAACCATAACTGAACGTAAACAATATGTGGACCAAAACATTTAGCATGTAAACAGTACAGACCTCAAATTATAAATTTACTGTATAAACATAGTGGGTGCAATTATAAATCATTGTCCAAACTGGTCCAAACCATAACAATATTCCGAATTGACCAAAGTCATCCGAATCCAATTTCACACGTAGCATTCATTTACTTGTTGGTCATTCACCATGTGTTTAGAATTACCAATCATTTCATAATAGGCCCTACATGAAAGTACAATGTTGGGAGTTTCTAAAAAGATGTTGCAATATTTTGCACAGCTGAATTGAGTTCTAAGTTCTAATATTGCAGGGTATGTAGGTATATCGGATTGTGAGGAGTGGCGTTTGGGGCCAGCAGAAAGGACCATCTAGTATAGGGGGGAGGAGGGAGGGGGGGGGTGAGGGGAAGAAGAGGAGGAGAATAAAAGAGTGGTGACAGTCTCCGTCAAAATTAGCATACATCAGTGACATCGGCCGCAAACCGCATCAGCACTGGCGTTCAGCCAGAATATTCAATTTGCGATTGAATGTCACCCAACCCCTGGCAACCAGACCCAAGCAGAACTGACACAAAAGATACAGTAGTGACACATTTTACGCGGCTTCCATCTATACGCGGCTTCCATTTCGAGGTGCAAAGATGGAGGAAAGGGCTCCATCAGTCGTAAATTGCGGATTACATTTGCCAGCATCCGGGCCTATGGTTGTCAGCTAATTAAAATGCAAATTAATTCCTCGTTGTTTAGCATGGCTAAAAATGGCGTTCAGCCCGAAGGGAAAATTTTCTTGTAGAGCATCGTTTGCGGGACATTTTCTCCGTTACCCACCCACACCGCGAAATGCCTTCAACGACTTCAAAACTTTCTCCCCACAATAATTAAAATGCAAATCCCACTCACTTGGCTCGCAGCTTGTAGTCTTTCTTCTTCTCCAGAAAACCCAACTTCGCTCTTGCCTTCAGCTGAAACAACAAAAACAGAGCACGAAAAACTATAAAATATTGCACAACTTGCAACTTTACCACAATTATTACGTCACAAAAACCTACACATGCTATATTGACCTAACCAAAACTTTTACATCAGCACAATTTGTTGTCTTCCTGGCAAAATGTTACTATAAGAACGCAATGTCTTACATAACAGGGCCATATTTACCCACTATATTCCCCTGTTGGCAAACATTGGAACTAAATTTTAATCTATACATGTATGCTCGCACTGCTCCGACTGTTCCAAGCCAATTTAAAAATTAGTTAAACGCTCTATTTTTCGTTGATCGAACATGAGGGGTGGGAACCGGGTTTATGACGTCAACTCTTTCAACAAAAACCTCTTCCTCGATCAAGTGCAATTAACAAACAATATAGCGTTTAAGTAAAGGGTTAATTGGCTTGGAACAGTCGGAGCAGCGCGAGTAATACCTATACCAAATCCATAGTACTGTAATAATATTATTTACTAAAACAATTTACATTATTACTGATATTACAATCAGAAATGGAATTATATTATGTAGGCCTACATTGCGTAAAGTTAGCTACTCGATTGTTAAAGGGGCAGTGAAGTAAAAAAAAATATTTTAATATGTTATTCAGAGTGAAAAACTATAGAGAACGGCTGTTTGGTATGTTAACCAATTCGCAATGGTTAACGAGTTATTAAATAAATTCGAAAAAGGTATGCTGACAACAAATTCAACAGCCGTTATTAGTAAAGGCAATGGAGAGGACATCGGCGAGGGCTGTGCTCGGTAGCGCACGCATTCCCCCGTTCTCAACATCGTCTGGCCAAGCTTTGGCCAAATAAATTTCCAACGGTCGTTTGCACAGGGGAGCAGCCAATTGACGGTGACAGCCGGATGCGGTCGTAACGGTCGTTTTGCCCGCTCGATCGTAGACGTTACGTTCTCTATCTCAACCCCCATGGGTGATTTGGCCTTCAATTCGCGCAAAGAAATAGTTCCATCGACAAATCAGTCTCTTCGGTTAACCATTGCGAATTGGTTAACATACCAAATAGCCATTCTCTGTAGTTTATCACTCTGAATACATATTAAAAAAATTTTTTGACTTCACTGTCCCTGTAACAACAATGAGGATAAAGGTTTTAAAAAGATAAAATCGATATATTTTTATGTGAAATTCATTGATATACATTTTGGAAACAATTTCTTACAAAACACACTAACGTAAAATTGCTTACTATTGTCAATAGGGAAACAGAATCCCAAAAATCCCAGAAACTTAGTTTAAAATCAAATGGTAATAGACACTGAATAAAGTAGTTCCATTGGAGAAAAAAAAACGCGAGGAAGAGGGGGGGTAAGGTGTTGAATTGACAAATTCCCAAGTGTTGCTGGTTTTTGGAGCAACTCTGCATAATACTTGGTACGCTAAAAGAAAGCTGGCAAGAGAATTAGTAAAAGGTGGTTGGCTCGTGTGTCTGCAACGACGTAAACTAATTTATTCTCTCTTCTGAAAACCAGGCCCTTGTAGCGTAGATCCGTTTGAACTGTGTTCGAACGTGCCTGTTCATAAAATGCTAAATTTCTTATGCAGCCGCACACGCAAAACGTCAACAATAACTTCACGGCCGGAAACAAATAAAAAAAAAACACAAAACAACACCTTCCCCACTTTCATTTTCAACACTTTCCGGATGAATATCCACCAATAAGAAACGGCGGAAAGTGGTTTTCGCTTCCAATTGGTAGCAGCACCACCAATGGCAAATAACTCCTTTTTCCTTCAGAAAATTGCATTTTATTTACGGATCAAACTGCTTATTTTGGATTTGCACATTTTTTCGTCAGAAAAACCACATACAGTCGAGTCCACTTATAAGAGCTCCTTTTAATGGAGCAGACCGTTTATTAGAGCATTTTTCGAAATTCCCATTTTTCTGTCCTATATTTTACATGATAACGAAGTCCGCTTGCAAGAGCCTCTGATATAGGAGAAGTTCGCTTATAATCTAACTATTTTGGCACTT
>JAQIWR010001158.1:0-14873 GCA_034695945.1 Glomeris hexasticha
GACCGATCGTCGATAATTTCATCGAGTGGCGTATCCGTGTCAGCCAATGAGCGTGCGCACATACACTGTAAATTTTTAAAATAGAGTCCCTTAGAGTCCCGATTTCACAAAACTTTACTAATTTACATAAAAATAACGAATCGACGAACAAAATTGGAAAAAATATGATAAATCTGTAATTTAGTTGATTGCTGCATGGAAAATTTTTCGAATCATTTGGTTTTACAAATTTTACCCTGTCAGTTTACCTTTAAGTTCATCGTAGTCTACCCCCTTATAGACTAACTATAAAGAAGATGCATGAATTAGTAGTGTTATCTAAGAACCCAATGGAAGAACTGCTAATTGCTACGCAGTTAAATGATATATAAACATAAGAACAGCGAATAAAGTGAAGGGGAGGGGAGTCAACGAATTTGTTTAGGCATATTCTTACAAAAAAAAAACATTAAAAAGTGCACTTATGGGTTGCGCCTTCACCAAAATGTTGCAGTTTGGAGTGCATTGTTCAAAAAAGTTGTTTCTCTTACCCGGAGCAAGTAAGAAAAAAATGTTAGCCAAAGCCGAGAATGAGAAATCCATGTAGTATTTGATGCAAAAGCCGTAAAAAATATGAATGCAGTCGACCTCAGCAAAGGTCTGCATAGTGGCGCTAAATGGACGCCTAATCCTGTGTGCTACTTTCGCATTGTTGAGTTCGTAGATTTATTGATACATAATACACCACTGCATCATTGCGCCCATTTTTCCCGCAACACATTAAAAATCAAGACGAGGACAAGGAAAAAGAAGTTACCAGACCACTTAATTGTGATTAATTACTAAATTTAAGTAGGGTTCACCAAATACGTTTCTAACTTTAATAAGTATAGTAATTGAAAATGTGAACATTGTTTTAGGTATCCATTTAATTCATCAAACGTGTATCACGCGTCTCAGGATAAGCGTGGTCTTCGTGTGCCGCATCTCTACAGAAAGATTTTCTAGACAGTGGCATTGATCGATCAGCATGAATCTGGCTGGACCCATGGACTTATTTGCGACCGAGCACAAACAAGGCAGGGGTGACCAAAAGGAGGCACAACACGATTCGGCATTTTGCCTGAAACCAACAATGCAGTAAAACTTCAATAAGGCGCCTATTTTCCCCATATAGACAATATCCTCAGGCAAAAAAGTCAGGCTGAACAGCAACAGGTTTTCCTGCAGTTTTTAAAATTTGTGGAGATTAGTTAGCCCTTCTACCTCTTGAGCCATACTTGATGACGGTAGGGATGCTTAGAACAAAGTTGCAGCAGGGATGCAAGATCAAGAGTGAAGTTTGTCATAAAATGTTTAGTTTAATTTAGCAGCTGCAGTTTAGTATTACTAAAGGTGGTGACAAACTAGTGGCATCTGCATTTCAAATATTGCAAGTTTTTTGTCAGATTTCACAGTGAATATACATGGGTAAATTCACGGGCATCAATTCCAATATTATTCGTAATACTAATTCAAAATAATTAAATAAAAGTGCCGGATTATTTGGCCATTTTACCAAGGAGAACAAGACAAAGGGGACACCATTGCAAAAGCTGAAACACTTCTTACAAAGCGTATATAGCTAATTAGCGGAATGGGTTGACAAGGTATAGATGTTGGTTTGCTGGATTCAAGGCAAACTACGTAGACCAACATTTTTAATCTCTGGGAGGGGAATACATGTAGTTTCGTATGTTACAGGGCAATCAATTGGAGTACAAGCACATTTCATTAATTGTATCTGTGTAGTATTTATATACAGTAACTCAAGTAATGCCGTAATGAATATTCCAAGTGTTTGGTTTATTTCTGTTAGAGATCATGTACAGTACAGCGGACAAAGTTTGCATGCAAATGACGAGAACCTGAAGGGTGCTGGGCAGGTTTTTGCAACTGGTCATATAGCTGCAAAACCTGTCCAGCACCCTTCCCACTCCGCTTGCATCTAAATTTTGATCATTAATAAAAGGATCCATATAATTTATGAAATGAACTGCAAATTTAGTCATGGTTAGCGTTATTACCGTTTCAATGTAGCATAATCTCCAGCAATAACATTTACTGAATTATAAGTACAACAGCAACAATATGTGTACTTTCTCAAATACGTTTATAAAAAAAGATAGTGAATTTTTTGGTTTCAATGAATAGCTAAACTTGTTGATTTTTCTGTCTAAATGTATTGACGACAATGCAACCTCATGCACACGGCACGTTGACTAATAATGTATGGTGACTGAATTAACAAAACCGGAATATACCCTCATGTTATTACGTCGCAACAAATAAAAAAACATGATAAAGAAATTTGAAAATTGAATTGTACATGTACTTACAGTTTGTAGATTTTACTTTTCACTCAATAGAAGGAGTGAATACCAGTAGATGAAGAAAATGAATTTGATGTGTCGATAAATTTCTTTTAAGAAATTAAGGACAGTTCCATGCTTATGTGGCACTACTTCAGACAGAAATGCGAAAATCAGAGGGATTGCGAAACATTAATTTGCCTACGGTCATTCTAAAAATAACTTACAACATTGATTGGCTTAATTCTTTGATAAGTAAAATCGGTGTCTTTACTCGACTTGCACTTGACTGCCTTTTAGATTTCCATTGAAAATGAGATGCATGAAGAATTTGGCATGCATAATCTTTGCTAGACTAGTTTGATCACAATTTAAAATATTAAAATTAAAAAATTACAAATGGACTTCCATCCGCATGGTTGTTGCAAATGTAATGACGTTGATCATGACCATCCAGACCACTGTGACGCCACCAACTTATGCATTTCGATGGACTTATATGACTAAGGCTATACCATATAATGCACATGCTTTTTTATTATCCTTTATATTCTTCAAGATTAAATTAATAATACAATACTGTATTACCGTAAATTTCCAAACAAAAGCCCGTTCCAAATTGAAACCCGGTTTCCAATTGAAGTTGGGTCATTTAGGCCAGAAAATAAAAGCCCCTGCTTTTGGCGCCTTCCATCGAGGTAATACAGTCAAACCTCGTTAATTAGACACCTGGATAAGTCGTCACACTGGGATAATTCGTCACAATTTAAAATACAATTTCCATACACTTCCATGTTAAAAACTCCGCTTAAATCGTCACTCTGCATAATTCGTCTTAAATTTTCAGTCCCACTGGCGACGAATTAACGAGGTTTGACTGTATATGTGTTTTGCTGTTGTACTCTTCCCCCTTTTACAGACAGTTGTGACGTTTAGGGGGAATAAATACCCAAAATTGGGATAATACCGTGTTTGTTTCGTTTTGCTTGCAATACCGATTTTTATTACGATTAAAATAAAAGCCGGTCTCTAATAGAAGCCGGGTTTCTATTATAAGCCCATCCTGGAATCATGAAATTTCAGTAGAAGCCCGGGCTTCTGTTTGGAAATTTACTACTTGCGCGGCGGTGTCATTTTGTGGCGCAGCCAATCGCCAAACGATGACGTCACTGTGACAGTTTGTGGTGCAGCCAATCGCCAAACAGTGTCGTCACTGGGCCATGAACTCTTTGCTTACGTACGGCACATTGATATACACACAACGGGCTTGTTCACAACTCGTTCTTTCTAATGAAACGCAGTATACCTTATAGCCAATAGTCAAGGCTCAAGGCTAGGTCACTATTTGAGGCCGGCGTCTGTTTTCAATTTGCTTCCACGGGGCAGCTTTAAAGCTATATGAAGTGAAATTCTGTGCAATGAATTCAAAGTATATTCCATGAAATACTCTATCTACTGTACTCCAATGCGTACCTTTATACTCAAGTTGTATTTTTAACGTGTAAATTGACACGGCTTATTTTCGAGGCAGGTTTATATTTTTACGCATGATGCTCTAACCCGGCTTATATTCGAGTCCCGGTTAATACTCGGAGCTGGCTATTATTCGAGAAAATACTGTAATTCATTTTTGTTAAAAAGTTATTGAAACGCGCTTCGAGCCTGTAACTCTATTATCTGGAATTTTCTCGACATAAATATCAGCTGCTGATTATAGAGTTTTACAAAGTAGTTGTTTCTATGTTTCATTATAAATTCTTGTTAAACTACTGAGCACGATAATATATAGGTTTATATTGTTTTACTTACATTAAGAACATGTAATGAAGCCTCGGCTTACAGTCATAATTTGACATTAGCTTTTGTTGAAGTCTCGCTTTCGACTGATCCTTATCTTTTCAGTTGTTGATTTTATAAAGTTGCACTGCTTTTGTGATTGCTATCAGTAGGAAGACCTCAAAATACAAAGTTACTATCTGCTTTTCAAATGTTCAAGGTAGCTGCAATGAGCTGAAATTCTTTTACGTACCTACAGTTAAATTTATGGTTAGTGAACCGTAAAAATATATGTTGGTTGCCACACAAAAAGAACTATGGAAATGAAAGATCTAAATTTATAGCACAGTAATATGTTTTCAAAGTAATAAACAATTGTTGTAATATTTAATTCGCTTAATTTTACTGTCCTTTTACCGACAAGTTTACGACTTTGTTAACACTTGCCTTGACCATGAGGTCGCGTTAGCATTTGCGCGCCATTTTAACATTTACACTTCACATTTTGTTCTCAACCACCATCCATGTTGGACGCAGATCGTCATCGTGTCCTCTTCTCTGGAAGGGGTGTACTCGTGGGCTGCGTTACTATTTGGTTCCCCGTCCATACGCGTACGCGAATAAAGTTGAGACATCTAGGGGTGATCTCAATCACTTATTGGGCGAGCGTATGTCGGCCTAAGCCGGCTCGGTATGCATACGAATACACGACGGGCACATATCTTCACACTGGCCATCGTGCTGCGACTTGCACGATGCAACACGTATCGGACTCATGACCGCGTGTCATGAGTTAGGGCGTTGACATTACGTATTCGGCCCCTTGACTACGTTACACAAGTTTATATACACGCGCCAGGGGGGTTGGGCACATGGGGCCGTTGGCCTATCACAATTGACACCGTGTCACTGACCAACTGTCAACATGGTGATGAATATAACACACATGGCCCAACACATCGGAATGCGGGTGCAGGGGAAGGGAGAAACGACTCGTAAAGACTTAACGACTAATGGACAAGTTTCGTCTGTTACAGGCTGACATTAACGACTTCGCATCTTCCTGCAAACCCGGTAATGGTTTGGAAGGTATGAATGTTGTCAACAACCAACAACATAAAAGGAGTCTTGAGCAAGCACTCCTGGCCAGTGTTTAAATGTCTTCAGCGGTAGCACTTGTCACAGCCGTGTGTAACTGTCCGAGGTCAACACCATGGTGACATTGGCCAAGTGCGTGCAAGGCGCATGCCAGTGTAATCCAGTTAATCATAGGCATACAGGTACCATGGGTGATGCAATGGGTGAGCAAGTTTCAGTAAAGTGCCCAAATCCCCTAAGGTTTAGTCATCTTGTAACGGACCAAACTTGTCCGTTAGTCGTTAAGTCGTTACGAGTTACTTCTGTTCTCCCGCACCCACATTCCGATGTGTTGAGCGCTCGTGCGTGGGTGGCATGGGGCCATGTGTGTTACGTATGTCGTCACGTTGACAGTCGGCCAGTGACACGGTGTCACTTGCGATAGGCCAACGGCCCCATGTGCCCAACCCTCTTGGGCGCGTGTATATAAGCTTGTGTAACGTGGTCAAGGGGCCGAACATGTAACGTCGATGCCCTAACTCATGACGTGGTGTTATTGTGTAAGTTGCTGCACGATGGCCAGTGTGAAGAGTTGTGCCCCGTCTTGTAATCGTACGTACATCGAGCCGGCTTAGGCCGACCCACGCTCGACCAATAAATACTCGAGATAACCCCTAGACGTCTCAGTTTTATTTACCTACGGTTACGGGACGCAGAAGACCACCAGTAACGGACCGAGAAAATCCGTTACAGATTCATCTCATATACGCGAAGTGTAAGCCTCAACGCTGATTGGGAGAGCAACTTTACATTTCTGCAAGCTTATTACTGAACTGTAGTGGCACTGCCATCACTTTTGGGAATAAATGCAATCAGTTATGATGACATATGCCTGATTTTATCTTCTGCAATTCTTAGGCAAACCACCTTTTGATTTCTAATCTGCAACTACGACTTTGCACCACAGCATTATCATGACAATAAAATGATAACTATAGAAGCAGTATGTTCTATATGCTGCCAAATTCTGGATCATAACGTGATTATGCTTCCAAGTCAAACCACGTACCTTATAAATGTGCGTTTGAACACAATGGTTAGGATAACAGCTGTTAATGTAAGTACCACAAAATTTAACCTTACCTTAATTATACCTCATTTTAACAGCCTCATTGACTATTCCAATAGTAATTCTATATACTTTGAAAGTTCGTGAATATAACAAATTTATTGCCACATCTGCATCTAATAAAGCAAAATTATCGCGAAATTTGATCAAGTGCCATTAAAATGGCGGACTTCAGAGGATTCAAATTTGGATAATATTAATAACAACAATAATAATAATACTAATAGATATTTAAAGAATAAAAATCTTGGGCACTTGAGGAAACAAACTTCAGTAATTACAGTTATCTGAAAATGGCGGCGCCAACAGGTGAATAAAATCTATATTTCGTCGTCATCGCACTTGATCGTTCGATGGTAACGCCATCTAGCGGGCGGTATGGACAACACCAAGTAAAAACGTTCAAACCTTATAAAATATTGTTGTAACCTGAATTCTTCCAATAGAAGACGCAATTTAAACTGTTGTTTATGTGACCAATTTAGGTTACAACAATATTTTACAAAGTTTGAACGTTTTTATGGTTGTTACTTTTAATGTCCAAACCGTTCGCTAGATGGCGTTACCATCTAAAGATGTCTAAGATGTCAAGACGATATTCAACCTTAAAAACGTCCAATGAGATTCAAATTCAACCAAGGCCGAGTAAAAACTAATACAGTAAAACCTGTCTATGGTGGAATCTCATGGAACCGGATAAAATGTTCACCATAGACAGGTTTTTCCAGCATTGAGGTTTTTTAACAACATTTAGCATACAGTCTATGATCACAATAAAGTCACATTTTCCACCATAGACAGGTTTCCAGCATAGTCTATTTCCACCATAATAGACAGGTTTCACTGTGCAATGAAGCCTGTTAATGGTGGAAAATTTGACTTTTTCAGACCATAGACTGCTTGATAAATGATTTATTTTAAATTTCTATGCTGGAAAACCTGTCTATGGTGGAGAACTTTTCTGGTCCCATAAGTTTCCACCATAGACAGGTTTTACTGTATTTATAATAGGGTAATAACTGAGTTATAATTTACAAATTATCATATTGCAACTATAAACGCAATTTCCCCGCGTTACGCAAAAACACATTTTCTAAAATACCGGCATTTACTTAATCGTCAATATAAGACATAAGACTAAAAACAGATATTTCTTGCAATATATTATGCCAGGTGACTAATTTGTTCTGTCTGTAATGAGAAATAACTGGAAATACGGGGAGAGTGAATGTAGCGAGAAATGCGGTAAATAATCCGAAATGTGTCCTTTTATGGGAAGTAAACTTCAACGTGCCCTTTTATACGAGAAATAAGTATAGAAATATGTCCTTTTATGGTAAATAAGTAGAAATATGCCATCTGTACGAGAAGCAATCTCTTTTATGGGAAACGCGCGTGAAATCATCACGCGGTGGGAAATCATCCGAAACGTACCGTGCTCTTCCGAGTGTTTCAAATATAGTTCCAAAAATATACGGGTGCATAAATATCACAAAATAACTAACTTTGAACAACAATACACACAGCGAAATACTTCACGTATAGGTGGCAGCACCGCACGGCACGTATAACCAACAACTGTATCGGATCAATAAACGTATCGATGTAAACTCATATCTCAATACAAATACAATGCAATATACAGTGAAACCTGTAAAGTTGACCACCCTTATTTGCATGAAGACCACCTGACCCTCTGTAACTGGGCCACCTGTGTACCTTGAATGTTGACCACGTTTTATAGTACGCTGGCATACCTTTATAATGTGTTTAAACCTGATAAGTTGACCACTGTGTAAGAAATGGGAAAAATAAAATGGGAAAAATAAAATTTGACACCATGACGTCATCGCCCGATATAGTGACATCATATTGGGTGCCAAAATTTCCCCCAAATTGTTGCTTTTTAACCCCGCACTGCACAACTGTATCATTTTAATTCTGTCTGTGTGGTCTGTGTGTGTATAATACCTACATTTTCTATGCATTTGTAAATATGTTGACCACCTGTTAAAGTTGACCGGATTTTTTTTGGGGGGAACCGTGAGTGGTCAACATACACAGGTTTCACTGTAAGAGAAAAAATAATTTAGGCAACTTATAATAAGAGTGAGTGTTTCTTACCTTGCTGCGCTCGCAGAAGTTGCAGATTATGAAGCATTATTTGAGGCATGACCATTTGCATCGTGTCGGCCTTTTGCTTATGCATCGGTGTTTTAAGATGAAGTTCAAATTCTAACGGTGACATCATCACTTGACAGACGTCGCAGGAAACCATAGGATTGTTGTATCCCAATGGATCAACTACTAGTGGTTCAGCACTAACCACGTTCACAGGTGCTCTAGACACAAAGATCACGCGATCATTTATAAAGAATTACTCAAAATACAATATTGTAGTTTTAACATAATATACTCAACTGTTTTTTCCATTGCCCTGCAGAGGATTGAGCTAGAAGTTTCTGGTTGAAGGGATCTTTGGCTTTCTTCTTGTGATTCTTCCCACTGTAATGCTGAGTCGCTTGACATTCGGAGTTGAAGTGCACGTCGCAGATGCGGCAATACACCATTTCTGGCCTATTGTCGTGCATTCCCTGCACAAAAGATATGCAAAAACCGTATTAATTTACCTGTATAATACAGTCAAACTTTGAAAACTGAAACTTTCTATTTAAATGAACATATTATTTTGCTCCCTGCAACATCTCTATTCTTCCCATGTTAAAATATAATATAATACAATTGAAAGTTTTAAACTGAAATTTTTGATATCTGAAACATATTTTTCTGTTCCAACGTTGGAAAACTTCTATAAGAGAAACTTGTTCTATGTCAACTATTTTTGCAGCAAGAAAACTGTTGAAGATTTTGAAGAAAAAAAAACTTCAGAAATTTGATGAAATTGAATATTTTAACAAATTTGCTAATAATGAAGCACACCCAGTTAACAGTTTTTGCAAGTTCAGATAATATAAACTGAGTTACAAATCATTGCATTATTTATAGTTCCAACATTTCATCGATAACTGAAAGTTTTCGCCATTTCCTTTGGGCTTTCAGTTATAGAGGCTCGACTGTATTTAAATTTAATTAATTGATTAATAATGAATATCCTTATTTTCACACAGTGACATATTTTTTAAACTCCAATACACAGTTGTCTACGACTTACTGTCGTGAAATACAAAAAATGGTTTTCGCGTACAATAGTCGAAATACAATTTCACATTCAATTCGCTAGCACATAAAGCAACATTATAATCATAATAATTATATAAACAAGAATACACCTGTACTGCTGGACTCATGGTAAAATTACGCTTTGCGGCAACGGGTGAAATCTGCACAACCCTCGCTTCGAGAAGCCTCCGTTCCTTCTTCTTATGATTTTTGCCCTCGTAATGTGCAGCAGCCTGTTGCTTCCCATTTAACTTAGCATCACAAAGCTTACAATACAGCGTGTACAATGTCTCTTGCGACAACTTCTGCGCCGCTTTCACCCCGCCACCGGTCGCGGCAACTCTTTCGATGCCCGCGCGGCCCTTTGCCACCTGGTCCGTAACAGGACCTACAGATTTTCCTGCTGGTGATGATGTTGAAGATGATGGTGGAGGTAGGGGTGGAGGTGGAGGAGGAGGAGGAATGGGCAGCAATTGCGTAACATCATCCAGTTTCCTCTTCTTGGGTAAGATTGGCTCTGGGCCAAAACCTGGAGGTGGAGGTGGTGTTGGTTCAAAAACACCTGGTGGTAATGGTAGAAGTGTTCCTGGAATGCCAACAGGTCTCATGAAAAGTGTCTTTTTTAGGGCCACACCAGGTGGTGGGGGTGGAGGTGGTGGAGGCGGGGGCGGTTGTAACAAGGTCCCTTGAGGCAAAGCGAAGGCAGCTGCGTATGGTCCATAAGCGCCGTAATGATCGTTCAATCCTGAAACTGAGAAACGTTGAAATAATGGTCAAAAAAGCGATAGAAACATCGGTAACCGATGTCGGAAATTTTCTTGCGTGCAATGAATCGCTCGTGCAATATTCCGTGACGTCACAACGTTATTCCTACGCACCACGTGATCCATAATTGCACGCGGAGTGAACGCCGCGCAATACCCGGAATGGAACGCGCAATTTTATTGCGAACGGTTCAATCGCACGCAATTTAGTTGCACGAATTGCTAGTAAAGCAGACGTATCACGTGACTAGGTATTGCGCGCAATATCAATCCCATGCAAGAATGTTGCGCGTGCACCGTAATTGATTTTCAATTTGTTTATTTTGATCAACATGGATTGCAAGTGTACCTGCAGGTCTTGCAGACATTTCGGCAAACCCCGAAGAGTAGTTTCGCTCGTTGTTTTTCCGAATAGCGTTAATATTGTTGGATTTATTGCTAGAAACTATCCCTACAACTGCGCAGTCACCCTTCGCGGCAAATGACTTCAACCAAAATGAAAAGAACAACACTCACCACCTGCAATATGATAACAGCTAAGCATTAAACCGGTACTGGCAATGCGTATTAATACATATATCGATACGTATCGATACAACATCTGCAAAGCAAAACTCCGGTATCGATACGTATAGGTCGTACCGGTATCTGAAAATTTCAGTATCGTTTGCAGTAAATGCTGGTACTGGAATCCAGATGTCGCCGTAATCGCGACTTCAACGCAGTGCAAACATGTCTACTTCGAAATCTGCCTCGAAGAGGGTTAATTTCGATAATTTCAAAGAAGCCGATGGTGAAATCACATTCAAATTTCCAACTTCTAAAACATCTGCCATGGCTCAAGGTAAAATAATGGACGATTGCAATAATTACGTGTATTTTACCTGCGGCGTGTTGAGCGATGCAACTTTAGTGGATGCATAAAAGCCGCACGCAACATTCTATCACGTGACTCGCAGGAAAACCATTGCTACGCAACAAAATGTTGCACGGCAATGATTTCGGCGCAATAAAATCGTAAAACAATTTTGAATAATATTGGAACTTTTTAAAATAATCCACAATATATTTCAGATAGTGAAGATGATGATGATGAAGCCCCTGATGACGTTTCATTCGAGTCCAGCAACAAATTAGTAAAGCAAATTGAAAAAGGAATCAAAGATCAGATTGACCATGAAGATAAAATAAGAAAAGGAAAAATAAAACAACGGCATGCATTGTATCTTCAACAAAAACAAGAAAAAGTGCGATTTTACACAAATATTTTGAGCTATCAATGTCATAAAAATATTTTCAAAGTATGACAATATTGCTAAACAAGCTTTCAAAACGGCTTGCATAATTCAGTATACACATAATCTATGAACATTAATTGGTATCTAAAATATATTGATTTAAAAGTTTCAATTAAAGAGAAATAATTTTTGAGACACTGAAATCTCAAAATAATTAATTGCATTTTAACATTTAAAACTTGAAATCAAACCTTGAATTTTATTTGCAGTTGGCCGTGATGAATAAAAAGCTCCCACAGCATGTTCTCAAAGCAGTTGCAACTGCAAACAAAGAAACCCCAAAAGAAATTGTAAAATCTTCACCAGAAGTGAAGCAGAAAAACATAAAAACAAAATCAAAACAGAAAAATGCAGGCATGGATTTTTAACATTTAAAATACTTTTTCATTTAGAATTCTCAAATTAACTGATCCACTATTTCAGGAACAAAGAAAAAGAGTTTGAAGAAAGTAGCTAATGGAGATTACATACCTTTGGAAACAAAGTATATTTCCTTGTTATAGTTAATTGCAATAAATTAACTTATGCAGTGTTGCACAAATATTTGTTGGCAGGACCACAAAGTTTCATGTCCGACTCGTCGAATCAGAATTGCAAGCGGCAAGTAAAGTCCCAAAAAATCTGTCCGATTTCAGGCAACGGATGCTAGAAAGGAATATGAAAAGAGAACCTGGCATGTTAATATGAATTAAATTAATTAGTTATACTGAAATAAAATATCATAATCGTATTGAATATTATTGCAGTTGGACAATACCTCACGAAGTTGAACGCCAAACGGATTTCCAATGTGCCTCCAACAGACAAGATTCCCGAAAAGTTACTTGCAAATCTATATTAAATGTTTACAAAGAATGTAAATGCAATAAAACTTACTTCAATAAGTCCTGTTTGCTTGTGTATAAACTCAATTATACATACCTAACCTTCATTAATTCTTCATTAATTCATTAAAATTTATCCCAGATGAAGTTTGAGAAAATATTGATGTAATAACACATTCAATCTTCAGTAAAAATCCATTACATTTTTGTGAATCTGATTATAAGTTAAAATGCATCTACGTAAAAAAATATGGATTTTCTATACAGGGGGGTCTACTAAACTTTCATTTCAAAATTTCAGGATTTTCAAGGATATTTATAACTTTTTTCCAGGACAAAATACAAAAGCGAAAGTTAGTTACATAGCAAACCACATTAATCCCTTTATGCAAACTGATGAATAAGCGAATTTCAAAAGCAAATTAAAAGAGGAACACAGAAATCAATAAACGAAATTATGTAAAGTGTCAAATTTTTAAACATTTTCCAGGATTTCAAGGGCAACAAAAAAATTACAGGATTTCCAGTAGTAGTAGACACCCTGATGCAGCAAGAATTGTTTAGATAAAACCCCAATTAATATGTTTATTACAATCTGGTTTGGCAGGTCAGATTATGAGAAACTGGCCACATGATTTGATAATAATCTAAAAATTCTTAAAATTGTGATTTTGATCGAATACTGAATCGGTAAAATTTTTTACATATTATACATATACTGTAGATGTAAATGCTGATGTTTTTCCATGGCACATTTCCAGGATTTTCATGTCCATTTTCAAATACATTCCATGACAGATGACAGTAGACGCGCCGAGTTTATTGAACGCGTTCATCAAATTTCAGTAAATATGGCAAGAAGTCACTTTCACTTATTTAATTCATAACTTTCACTGCCAACCGTAAAGATTGCTAAATTCAGTGTACATTATAGTTGCCTTCAAAGTTTGAAGTACAAATTTACACGAGTAGGGCCAGGTTTTCCTGAAAAATGGAAAAATTCGTCATCGTAAGTGGATATGCCCCAGCACTGAGTGATGTAACATGCAAATATAATGTATGTACACAAGTAGTACATTATCATCAAGAAATACAACCACTAAAACACCTATTTTTTTGCATCCAGAGATGAACCGACGTTTATCGCACAATGCATATATGAACTAAAGTATTACTGGCGGATTGATACCTCCAATAAATTAGCCATTAAGGCAAACGAAAAGACAGTTCTCAGTAAATCAGAACCAATTCGTAATAACAAAGTTGCACAGTCATGTGGAACATTTAAATATATAAGAAGCATGTATATTCTAATTAAACCAAAGTTTCTCAACCCTATGTTCCTGCGGGTTGTCCGCACATCGTACACAAAGTATTTCAACTCTGATTTAATTAACTCTACAGCATGAGTTTCATGCATAGATAAGTTACTAAACTAAATTCAACTCATTACAAGATTTTCATCCATCATCTCAGATTAAATTTCAATATAAAATACATTTCTGCATCACCGCAGATCCGAAAAGGATTGAGAAAAATTGACGAAAGCTGCAACGAATAAACATGTATATTAAAAGCAACCAGTTCTTCTGAAAAATAAGCTGAAATAATGAGAGAAAAAAAATAAATTGATCAGACAATGTAGTTTTTTAAAATAAAAAAAGACAACCACAAATGTCCATTGACGCACTAACACGGCTGCCGTGAAAAGTGCGTGCGAATGGTGTATGGAGGACTAGAGGCACAAAACTTTCCTGCGAATTTTTGAAGTTGTTGCTGTTGTTTCACATTTAAGTGATATGAATAAAGTTCAGTTCCTTACATTTTTGAGAAATTATATCACGCTAGCTTCAATACGCAATTTTTGAAGTGCTATTCATTGGAATGAAAAATGTTACGTGGTCCACTTTCTTGTTTAAAACCTGGAATTAAAGATATGAAAAGCATATAAATGTTACTGTGATTTACGGTTTTGTAAGTTATCCATTCTGTAACTTAACCTACACATGAAGAAAAGCTATGAATAAAGCAAGTTTTGCAACAAAATCTCTGCAGAAAATAAGTGAGAAAAGTTATTAGCACTTTTAAAAGTTTTAAAGTTTGCCAGATAGGAGGTCTGCTAGCTTAGACGAACCTCCTAAATGAATTACCCCGCCAAACCCCAAGTGCTAATAACTTTTTTAATACTAATTTCCACTGATTTTGTTGCAAAATTTGCTTTCTTCATTTAGGTTATGTTTCAATTATATTATAAAACTACGTCAGTTCACCTTTAAATATTATTTTCTATAAATCAAAATAAGAATTACTTAAAGGTGAACTGACACGGTTTTGTAAGGTACCCTGACACTTTAACTACCTGAAGAAAAGTCACAAAGAAAGCAAGTGGTGCAATGAAATCTTTGTGAAAATTAGTTTAAAAAAGTTATTAGATGTCAAAGTTTGACCGTATTTTTATCGAGACCCTTATAATTGATGCTCCCCTATCCAGAAAG